>ML682006.1:31012072-31160589 GCA_007922195.1 Podocnemis expansa
CAATCTATCCTGTCATCCAGATCATTAATGAAAACATTGAACAGAACAGAGATAGCGAATTGTTTCTTATAGCTCAGGGGTGGCCAAACTTAAGGAACTCAAGAGCCACACAAGTTAATTATTGAACTTTCAAGAGCCAAACTGAGGCATATAGCCATATGCTAAGTTTAAAATTAATTGCACATTTTAATTTTATTGTAAAAAGAGGACAAATATTGATCCTACTAACGTCAGATTCTAATAATTATGTAAGATTACCATGAAAACTAGACCTATATAGTAAAAACTTAGCTGTCGCTCGACATAGAAGACAGCAGGCTAGTGGCAAGGTTTTTAAAAACCCTGACCATGCAGCCCTTCTCCCGACCGTCCCCGACCATGCTGCACTTCTCCCCACTGTCCCCAACCATATCACTACTTCTCTCTGCTGTCCTGAGCATGCCACCACTTCTCCCCACTATCCTGACCCCCTCCTAAACTCCCAGCCCCTGGCGCTGGCTCCTCTGGTCTGACCCTCCCCTCCCCAGGGCCCACTTAGCTGGCCACTCTGGTGGCTAGGCACTGGCTGGGACTCCCCTCCCCCCAAAGCATGCAGAGAGCATGCTAAGTGTGGGAGATTTAAAACTCCTCGGCTGGGGCTGCTTTCCTAAATTGATTTGCTGACATTCTTCCGCGAGTTGCACTTTTTCATTCAAGAGCCGCATGTGGCTCTCAAGCCGCAGTTTAGCCATGCCTGATATAGCTGCTTTCCCTGAAAGATAGGCTGGCCTGTTCCTTTCACAGCATGAGCTCTCCCTTGGTTGACTAAGGGCAATGAAGTTTGTGGATTTTCCATTGATGAACACAGTGGCCCGTGCTTTGAAGTTAGTTTCTCATTTACAGTTCCCAGCCTCCAATCCTGCTTAGTGAGCAATTATGCATACTGCATTTAGTTACAGAAATTCAGACAATCTTTCATTAGTTTTCTGGAACAATGTGAAAGCCAGAATCCTTTGTTAGTTTTCATGCACTTTACACATCATTTGCACTAATACATACTTTGGATCTAAAGCTAAGTTTATTCCTTTGAGTTTGAACTATTGTAACATATGAGTGAATTGGTACACTTAACACTTCTCTGAGGTTCACTCCCAAGTGAATTCTTCTGAGATTGTGACCCAGGCTGGCCTGTCAGCATCACTAGTTCTTTTACTAAAGTTCATCACACTGATAACCTTTATAACTATTATTTTTCTTCTAAATAAACACTACGGGGCTGGAAGTGTAACACCAAGTGCCTGGGTTGGCTGCAGTGTACTTTGTGTATTTACATGGCCAACATGGCATATTCAAAATCTAAGCTTTTACTACCCCCAAAAAAGGAGCAAAATGATTTGTAAGCCTTACAATTGCAAAGGCAGCACTCTATATGGGAACAAAGGCCAGTGCTGCCTGTCAGAGACAGCAGACAGCTTCAGTGTTAACTTTCCCACTCTTCATTTAAACTAATTGGTGCACTGAATCTGAGCCACAGTGAGTCTCAGTATCAGAATTAACTAGTTCATTTCTGATCGTTTTAGCAGAAGGGATGAGAAAGGTTTGGGGAAGTGGTGCTTGGTCCTACAAGGCAAAAGCAGAGAAGAGAAAGAGATGATAAACAGAAGGGAGCTGGTAAACAGAAAAGGTGATGTGGAAGGAAGAAAATCAAAGAGCAGAAATAGTGTCATTGCTGAGGATAGATGCTGGGATCTTCATCAGTCAAAAGTACAGAATTCTTCTACCTGGAATACCATGGAGTATCTCCATTAGCTGATAGCAGTAGTGATCTCTTATTCTATAAGAACACTAATTAGTAAAGGCGGGGGGGGGGAGAGGATACTTAGCCAGCATATTATAGTGGCGGTGATTCAAAAAGAAAGCATGTTTTCCCACTTAGTGGTAGTGAATCTGTGTTTAATGAACAACAATTTAAAGTTCACTTGCTATTGGAAGTCAGAAGCTACTTTTGATCTCTGTGCAGCTCCCGATCCTAAATTTATACCCTGACTATGATTTCCACATTCCTATTTCATATGATTTCAAAATGACACATCTTATGTAACTTATAGTGATATTTAATAGTTATCCATGTCATATTAAAATTGTAGCTCTCTGCCTGTTATGCAATCCCATATTTTGTAAACCACAATCAAAGAAAGAAGATGGTATTGTCTAATTGATGTGTTCAGTGGTTCCATCAGGGCAAATAAGTTGTTTCTACAGTAAATTCTCTTTTCATGTGCAAAATTTAGAATATTATAGATAAATGACAATAGGACAATGGCATTTATAATTAATAGGACAGTTGTCCACCTCATGGACTGTTAACCTTTTTCTGCAGATCATTGAGACTGAAAATATGATGGATCGAATTGTGAATGGCTTGTCTGAGTCTAGTATCAAGGTTCGGCTATCTGCGGTCAGGTATGAGTTTTTCTTGTCTAATTAAAATAATTTCATGGTGTTTAACTCTGTTTCTTTTTGGTTCTTAATTTGCTAAAAGTTGTGCCATTTGTCAAACATTAAAACTAGCCTAAGGCAGTCTCTGGACTCTGAAAATTCATCAAAGATAGTAGTAAAATATTTTCTAGGATTTGTTTAGTAATTATATTACATAGCTGTATCTGTATGGAGAGATGCAATGAAAGTATTTCACAGACCTCATTTAATTTTTCATTATAGATGTTTGCACAGTTTGTCCCGGTCTGTGCAGCAGCTACGGACAAGTTTCCAGGATCATGCTGTATGGAAACCCTTAATGAAGGTGAGGTTAAAAACAGCAAGAATCAGAAACATAGAAGTGGTTTGATTTGATGGACATGTTGGCACGGAGGATGTCATCTGTTCTTCAGTTCCTGGGTCTGTTTTGTAGACTCTTAATAGGTATTACCTTGATGTCCAGTGCATGTGATCTTCTCTTGAGGTTCATAAATCAGCAAAAGTCCAGCAGCAACAAACAGTGTCACTGTCTGCACTTTCTCTCTCTTTTGAAATGTAGTATGGCTTGTTACAAAATAGGTACTGAAGGCAAGATTGCCCCTAGCCCTTGCTCAGCAAAATGGGAGAGGACTCCCCTCCACTCATCCATTCAGCTTACAAGCAGCCACTCTGACCCTGTGTTCCATCTGCAACACTTTCCTATGGAGCAGGATGCTGGAAGAGGCAGGACTTTGATGTGGATAAAGCATTCCTCTTCAGTCTAAGCCAGAACTTCTCTGTTTTTCTGTTAGGGTGATGGACTTCTGCGCTGCTACCTCTGGCATAATCCTCCCATCCTCGAATCCAGCCCCAGAACTACCAGCTTCATATAGGAAAGGAGAAGCAGGGTTGATGATTTTGAAATCAGGCTGCCTACGCTTAAAATAAAAGGGAAAAGGCACATATCACATTGTCGTAGAACAACCAAGTAATGGTGAAGAATGGGTTGTATTGAATTAGTGGAAAAAGGCAATAGAAGACAAACTGTACTGCACATAGTCCTGCAAATAGTGTAGTGGCTAGCACCTCTGCTTAATATGCAGGAGGTCCTGGGTTCAAGCTCCAAGGGATTGGACTCGATGATCTCATGAGCTCCCTTTCAACCCTATTATTCTATTTGGTTATCTATGGGAAAATGGCAGCATCTTGAGGAGAGAATTGGCAAACCAGCCAGAAACAGCCATACATAAATGAAGTCTTAATGGAGGGATGGAAAGGAGAACAGATTAGGATGACCAGATAGCAAGTGTGAAAAATCAGGACAGGGGATGATGCCTAATAGGTGCCTATATAAAAAGAAGCCATGAATATCAGGATTGTCATTATAAAATTGGGACATCTGGTCACCCTAGAACAAGTAGCTTTTGGCTAGAAGGGGGAGGGCCTCAAGAAACTGAGAACCAAATAACTCACAACTCAAACTGACAAGGCTTAAGCTGCAGAGCTACTTCATTGCTGTGTGGATTTCCAACCACAGTTAGATTTGATGAAGTCTTACACAACTTGTATTCCCTGGTCTGGATCCCTATCCCCCTGGTGGATCCTTAATTTAGTTCTCAGTCCCTTGAGGAACTCCCCTTCAAAGCTGAAAGCTACCTGTTCTCTTCTCCATCTCTTCTTTAAGACTTCATTACTTAAAGCTATCACTTTGACTAGAAGAATGGGAGGAGTCAGGCCCTGATGGCAGATTCACCATATACAACTATCTACATTGGTAAGGTCACCCTGTGTCCCCCTCCCCACTTTCAACCTGAAATCTCTTTAGAATATCATAGTAATCAAGAGATTAATTTTCTGGTATTTTATCCAAAGCTTCATACCAGGCAAAATTAGCCTCCATGCACTAGATGTTAGAAAGACACTCACCTTCTTCTTGTCAGAACTAAGACATTTAAGGTCTTTCCCAGACTGTTTGTGTCGTTTGCCAAAAGGATGGAGGAGCTGCCAGTTTCCTTTTAAAGACTGCCAAAGTGGATTTCTAGGTGTATTTTTACCCATTATCAAGCTGCTGGGTTACTGCCCCCTCGTAGAGTGAAAGCACACCCCTCTAGAGCTTAGTTTATTTCTGTACCCTCCTGAAGGATTTTCCAGTGGTGCAGTTTTATAACTTTGCCCTCTGTTCACATATTTATCAATCTTACCTGCTTCCAAGGGTGATATTTCCATTGGTGATGCAGTCCTCCAAATGTTCTTGAGTCTGTCTTCTTAACACCCACCACCCCAACAAGTTGCTGTTTTATTGTGATACATGTAATGTTGTATCCCCAAAGACTCATTCCAACTTGTGCTGCTCAGTGCTTCAGAGAGATGCTTCTGTGCGCCATTGATATGGATAGTGGGGATGGGTCCGCTGCAGTGTGCCAGTGCCTGCAATCCATGGAAAAGGAAAAAAGTGACTCTCAAGAGTTATTTGCTTCATAGAGTAACAGCTTTTATGGCCTGTAAAAAAGCAGGACACATAAGTGAACGTGGGAGAGAGCAAAATTAAAAAGGAACTCTCAAAACTAGATTCTTTCTTACAAAACCTACCTACAACACATTCCTCTACATGGCTGGACTTCACAATGAAGAGAAAATCCACCTACGACACGCACTTTGCTTTCCTACAGAAGAAAAAAGATACCAAACTATATAAACTTCTGTACACCACTACAGGAAGCAAGAGTGACACCTATAACCCAGCCAGCAACATTGTTAATCTCTCAAGCTACACACTTACTCCAGCAGAGGAATCTGTACTATGTCGAGGACTTTCCTTCTGCCCCACAACTGCCACACATAAGATAAAATTCTGCGGTGACCTAGAGGCCTACTTTCGTCATCTAAGACTCAAAGAATATTTCCATAACACCAAAGATCAATGCACTGACACACAGATGCCTTCCTCCAAGCACTACAAGAAGAAATATTCTTCATGGACTCCTCCAGCAGGCCAAAATGAGAGACTTGACTTCTATATTGATTGCTTCCGCCACCGTACCAAGGCTGAAATCGTGGACAAACAACATCCTTTACATTATAACCGCAGCCCTGCAGAATGCAATGCCATCCACAGCCTCAAAAACAACTCTGACATTATTATTAAGGAGGCTGACAAAAGAGGTGCAGTTGTCATCATGAATAAATTAGATTATGACCAGGAGGCTTATAAACAACTCTCCAACACAACCTTCTACAGACCACCTTCCTCTGACCCCACTGAGGAATACCAAAAGGAATTACAACGCCTACTCAAGAAACTCCCTAAGACAGCACAAGAACGTATAGAGACAGAAACACCACCAGAACCACGGCCAGGGATGTTCTATCTACTACCCAAAATCCATAAAAAAGGAAACCCTGGACGCCCCATCATCTCAGGCATTGGCACTCTTACTGCCGGCCTATCTGGCTATGTGGAATCCCTCCTCAAACCCTATGTTATCAACATCCCCAGCTATCTTCAAGACACCACAGACTTCCTAAGGAAAATACACTCCATTGGAGAACTTCCTGAAAACACCATTCTGGCCACTATGGATGTAGAAGCTCTTTATACCAACATCCCACACAAGGATGGATTACAAGCTATTAGAAAAACCATCCCAGATGATGACACAGCGCAGCTCGTGACTGAACTTTGCGGCTTTGTACTCACCCACAACCACTTCAGATTTGAGGATCATTTATATCTCCAAATCAGCGGCACTGCTATGGGCACCTGCATGGCCCCACAATATGCCAACATCTTTATGGGCGGCTTAGAACAACATTTCCTCAAGTCTCATCCCAAGGCACCTCTTCTTTACCTGCTCTGCACTGATGACATCTTTATCATCTGGACACATGGCAGGGATGCTCTTGAAGATTTTCACAGAGATTTCAATAATTTCCCCGACACCATCAAATTGAGCCTGGAACACTCCACACAGGAGATCCACTTTCTTGACACTACAGTACAAATCAGGGATAGACGCATCACCACCACCCTATACCGAAAACCTACTGATTGGTATAGTTACCTACATCCTTCGAGCTTCCATCCTAAACACACCACACGATCCATTGTCTACAGCCAAGCCCTAAGATATAACCGCATCTGCTCTGATCCCTCAGACAGAGACAGACATCTTGAGGATCTCTATCAAGCATTCTTGAAACTACAGTACCCACCTGGGGAGGTAAGAAAATAAATTGACAGAGCTAGACGGGTTCCCCGAAGTCATTTACTACAGGAGAGACCCAAGAAAGAAAGCAACAGAACACCACTAGTCACCACATACAATCCTCAAGTCAGACCTCTGCAAAAGATCATTAAGGACCTACAGCCTATTCTAAAAAATGATCCCTCTCTCTCTCAAGCATTAGGAGACAGACCACTCCTTGCTTATAGGCAGCCCCCTAATCTTAAATAGATACTCACCAGCAACTACAGATCTAACAACAGGAACATTGAAGCAGGCACACACCCCTGCAAAAAACCACGCTGCGAAATCTGCCTACATATCTACACAACAGACACCGTCATAGGTCCTAATCAAGCCTGCTACTCCATCAAAGGCTCATTTACCTGCTCGTCTACTAATGTGGTCAATGCCATCATGTGCAAGAAATGCCCCTACACCTTATATATTGGACAAACAGGACGATCGCTCATTAAGAGACTGAATGAGCACAGAGCTGATATCAGAAATCAAAGAACAGAGGAACTAGTTGCTGGGCACTTCCATCTTCCTAATCACTCGATGATGGATTTGTTAACGACCGTCGTTAGAGCTGTACCTGGGACATCAAGACTTCAAAGAGACACAGCTGAACTCAAATTAATATGCAAGCTAAATTCTGTGAAGGCTGGTCTGAATCGAGACTATGGATTCTTTTCCCATTACAAAGGGTAATTTGACTTCAGGCTTCCCATGGTTTGAACCTTTAAACTGCTCTGATTTGCTGTTCCTGTATGACCTGATCCTATGTTTTACACCCCCTTGCATTTAGTTTCATTCCTTTCTGTAAGTTCACCCATCTTCGAAGCATCTGAGGAAGTGGGATCTTCTCCCACGAAAGCTCATGCAAAAAATAAATCTGTTAGTCTTCGAGTGCCACACAACTCCTTGTTGTTTTTTCACTGGACTAGACTAACACGGCTATCCCTTTTAAAATCCTTCAACTTGACCTTCCCTTCACATAGATACCAGTTCAACGCAGATCACAATGCCCAGTGTCCTTTTTTCAGATACTGTTCTGCTTCAAATAGCCTGACTATGGAGGTGAATTCCTGAAACCTGCTATATCCCTCACTGTATTATGGGGGTACTGTGTGGCATAACTGATGGCTCTTACTAAGCAAAAACTTAGCTTTGTTTTAAAGTGATCTTAGTCTTATTCATAACAATTAACAAAGCTCTCCACCCTCCTCCTTATATCCATAGGTATTACAGAATGCTCCAGATGAAGTTTTGGTGGTAGCATCTTCCACGCTATGCAACCTTCTCCTTGAATTCTCCCCAAGCAAAGAGGTTGGTATACGGGACCCGTATCATTCCCTCTTAATGCTCATTTAATAGAATTGTGTTACAGAAATGACTTTCGAGGAAACAGAGAAGTTTCTTAATCGTTATCAGTTGCTGTTAAATCAGTCCTGCTGTAATGTTTGGATGGTGAAATTTTGTCATTGATAGGCTAACAATAAAACATCTGTAATTAGGCAGTGGTGTGGCAGAATAGGTGGTCCTAATCTGATATAAATAGACATGGATATGCTAGATGAGACCTAACTTTGGTAGACTCTTCCTTTAGTAAGATTTAGCACTTTTCAAATATAAATTTGCCTTGTTGCCTGTTCTTTATCTACTCTAGAGACAGGTCAGATAAGATCAGTATACAGGACTGTCAAGCCAACAACTTTCACAAGCACTAGAATGTTGTCTTTTAATAGCTCATAATTTTAGCAGATGGGTGTGGTAAGTGGGAGTGGTGACAGGGATGAGTTGCAGATGGAAGAATTTGGGGGACATGCAAAGAAAGGGAGAAGGTAGAGAAAAAGAAGGTTGGAGAAGAAATTGAAATGGACAGGAATGGTGGTGACCTAAAAAGGAGCAGATATCTCCATTGAGTGATGCTGAGTATGACAAGAAGAGGCTGAATATATAGTAAGTAATTAAAACTAAAATATTTTGCTTCATAAAGACCAGAGGCTCCCTTTGATCTCTGTGCAAATCTCTTTCTGACATCTATGGGCTGAGGGGAGTACATAGGCTTAGATTTATATCTCAGCTCATGGACCGCAATTAAAAATAGACTTCAGCCTTCTTTAGATGATAGGTTTGACAGCTGAAAGGTAAGCCATGGGTTTTTACTTCAGCAATCTGAATTCACAGACTTAAAGCCCATTCATGCCTTCATTAAGCACATGGCTTCAGTTTGGTTAGAAATGGTTCATAACTACAGAATGTGATGTCAGCAGGCTAAGCCAAAGTGAATTCTCGAGACGGTTCTTCTATATTAATTCTATTGTTAGTGTATAGCATGTTGGCTTATATGAAGTACAGTGCACATTTTGCCATGTAGTGTATGTGCTTGGTGCTTGTGTTGCATACAGCAAACAATAGACATACTGCAGCCTAAGAAGTGTACAATGTATTTAGTATGTTCTTTGTATATTTTATTCTATAATGTATCCATTTCAGTCTTAGGTATGTACTTCTGTGTTATAGTGGGCAAAACATTTACCTCTTTGGCTATAATTTTCAGTGTTTGTTCTAAGCACATGAGTGAATTTTTTAAGTTTGAGGAAGATCCCTTCATCTGTTCTGTGTGATGGGATATAGAAGGAACACTTCTCGCATTATAAAGTAATTCTATCCATATGTTTTTAAACATAGCTATAGCAAAAGTGACTGACTGGAAACATGAAACTTGTTAAGCCCATAGATGGTCCTTATGAATGGCTAGTGCCTTTAATTAGGCTGGAAAATGTGGTTAAAAGTAAAGATGTTACAAGGAATTGAAAAATGCTTATCAGTTCATTTAGTAGTGATGTCACAATTTTATCAGAACATAAAGCCTCTTTTGTGACCTCATTTCATATTTTCTACCTCTGGCATGGCTAAAGGATCAGATGGGATCTGGTACAATCTGGCAGCTAGTGGGCCATTTATATGGGCTTCTCTTCACCAAGAGAACTCATCATTCTTAGCCATGATCATGAGGAGCAGAGTTAGCTAACAAAAAGCTCATCACAAGGGAATGGTTAGTATTGACGACAACAGTGTGTTCAACATCATGTCAACAAGCTGTGCTTATCACTTTATCTACAGTGAGCAGTCTGCCAGGGTCGTTGTGGTGTCAGCTAACTCTTCTCCTCATAGGCTGTGTTCACACAGCCTCCTTATTCTGAAACAACAGAGGTTGTTTCGAAATCAGGTTTCAGCTGTTCACACGACGCACGGTTGTTTTGAAACAAGTTAAACCTAGTCTGTGGGCGAAACAACGTTGGTGGTTTTGAAACGACTTGTTTCGAAACAGCCGTCGTCTGAACATGTTGTTTCGAAACGATGGTGAGTCATTTCGAACTAACTGTTGTCCGGAATTGCTATTTCGATTCCAGCTTTTCTCCTTATTTCAAAGTGACTTTTTTGCTAATTCGAAATAAGTCACTTTGAAATAAGGTGTTATTTCGATACAATTTGTTTCAGAACAACCATATCGAAATAACCCCCTGTGTGTGAACACAGCCATAGTGTCTAAATGTGATTAGATCGTCTGATGAAAACAAACCTTTAGGTGGAGACTGTGTCTTAATAAATATGTAAGAGTTGTTTAAGCAAATATGTCTATACTTGGGCATGTACATAAAATGAGAGGCTGTTTTGAAATTCCTTCAAATAATTATACAGGGTTTTATTTTACGTATCATAGTAGATATTTTCCTTTGTATTGGTAGCACTTTAAGATTTGTGCATTAAATACCAACTATTGTATCAAAAATAATTTTCTGTATATTTAGTAGAGTTGAACTGGAGCAGGATTTTTTTCAGTGCATGAAAAATTCAGGGATTGAGGTATTTTGTTAGAACAAAAAAAATGCCAGAATTTTCCATGGAATGGCTCTCCAGCTGGCCACTTGGCTCACCTCTTCTCCAGAATGGAGAGCAGCTCAAGGATTCAGCCAAGTCAAGAACCAACTGCCAGGCTCCCCAGAATCCACTGATCCACAGTAGCCCTCCAGGCAGGCTGTGTTGGAGCTAGGGACTGTGTGAGTCCCAGCTCCAGCCTGATTTCCATGAGAGTCTTGCCAAAATGAACAGATTGGCAGCACTAGTATTTAACATGTTTGTTTTATTTGCCAAAGAGTACCAGCATACTTTTCAGACTCTATTATAGTAACACCTTTTCAGTATTGAGATGACGATTAATACTACTGTGGGGATTAACTTTTTTCAAATACACTGCTACACATTTAATCACAATAAGATGATAAAATTTACAGTTAATTTGTTGCAAAAATATGATTTAAGCAATGTCACCCAAGCTGCTTTTCATTCTAAACTTGCAATATAAATTAACATTTCCCGAATCATGCCACAGTGATTAGTGTTCTGCCAGATTGTAATGAAAGACCCTAGGGTGAAGCATATATATAAGAAAACAGAATTAAGGGCCAAGTTTTGCTTTCACATACACTGATGTATAGTAAGTTAAATTCACCACCTATTTTGAAGCCTTATGTGGGACATAAATGATGCACAGAGTTTTTTGCAGACCTGTGCACAAACTAAATATTCTCTAGTCTTGAGTAATTCCATTGACCTTGGTGAAGTTGTTACACAGTCACATAGGTATAACTGAGGACCGAATTTGGCCTGTCATTGCCACATTAACACTGAGTTTTCTACCATTTGTGGATTCAGTCTAAAGCTTTTATTATCCCAAGATTGTAGTTTCTATTTCACTTAATAATCTAGGGCTTTGTCTTGTGTTTGTCCTATGACCTCATGGTTTGATAGTATCACAGGCTATTTCAGCTTTTCTCAGATTGTCACTAGAACTTTGTTGTTCTGTTGTTTGTATATACATTGGACTTGTTACTTCTCAGTGTGTCTTCAATAGTGTATGTGAAGAGCAAATATAGCCTGTTTAAATACAATTAAAGATTGTGAAACTTGTCTGGTGTAGCTGCTCAAGGGATCAAAATCAATTCCTTAGTTAAAGTGATCATTTGTTAAAAGAGCATCTTATTGTGATTAAATGTTGGTTTACCAGGCAGTGCTAGCAGTCTATTGGGACAGAAGGTTGTCTGAAAAGCATGTGTGTTTATATACGTTTCATTTTAGTTATGTCTAAAGTTTGTCAATAAATCAAGATGCATCTTGAGATAAACACAGTGTGCAGTGCTGTATTTTATAGATTACTGATGAGGTACATGTAAGTCTAGTAAATTCACATATGGTGTTCTAAAACTGTATTTTTTCCTGTTCATTACAGCCTATTTTAGAATCAGGAGCCATTGAACTTCTGTGTAGTTTAACCCAGAGTGAAAATCTTGCTTTGCGGGTGAATGGCATTTGGGCTTTAATGGTAAGTACACACTCCAATGAAGTGTTGTTTATGCAATCACCACACACAACCAGTTTATACAGACACCACATGCAACCACACACGACCACCAAAACACAGTTCAAGGAAGGGAGGTAAGGCCTTAACGTTGCTTTTACAATGAAGGTCATACAAGTTACTAAAAGCAACACTGCAAATATTCAGCCTGCCTGTCTGTGTAACTATACAAGAAAATAGGGATTGGTCCCTGAAAGTATCTTAAGAATGGCCATACTGAGTCAGGCCAATGATCCATCTAGATCACTATCCTTTGAGTTGATGTAGATGTGTATTCCCCTTATGGGTGTGCGCAGCTAGTGTGCTGAAGCTGGAAGCTTTTGCCTAGGAATACCCATGGTTGGGCAGCATTCATGCCTTCTGGCTGTGTCCCTCCCCTGTCTTTGAGATAGCACTGCCCTGATCCCTTCAGTTCCATCTCACCATCTGTGGCTAGAGTTGGAGTGCTGTGTGGTTTAATCTCACAACCTCTGATTTTGTTTTAGTTCAGTCTGTTGTATATCGCTAGTGTTCGTTAATAATTAAATAGTATTAGTTAATAGTTAATGTTTCCTGGTGATGCCCACATCAGGATTTAAATACTGTCTTTCATGTGGATTTGTGATCACCCACAGTCTCCCCCACACGTAATGCATTGCTTTGCCCGGGTGAGTCCCAGCTTGAAGAGGCTGTTGGATTTGTAAATTGTTTAAGAAATGAACTCTGATGGCTTGTGACATCCAACAGCACCATTTCAAACAGTCCATCAGTCCTGCTCCAATATGGATGCCCTACTTGGTCTGCAGATCACCTTTTGCCTTGATGAGCACTGCTACATCTTGTTCTGGGGCAGGTGCCTCACTGAAGAGGTACCAAGGAAGTGGTCTTTTAATACCAATTGAGACTGCTCCAGGTTGTGGGGCAACTCTTCTATCTCTACTAGGAAAGAACTAGTATCTCTGAGTCCTCCTTGGTACAGAGTGGGAATGGCAAAGACCCCATATCATTGCCTCTGGTTCAAGCCTTCAGGCATCTGTTGAATCCAGTATTGATGCCAATACCAACTGTGTCCATGTTGTTGGTTTACCAGGCAGCTGCAGATCTCCTCTGCTTTTCAGTCCAAACCTCACCTTTGATCCAGGACTTTCCAAGAGCTGTGTTGCCTATGGCCCTCTGAAGGAGTTAGCTACTGAATCTGTGTATCTGTCAGCACCACATCCAGAGCCAGTGCTAGAATCATTGTGGAGCACCTTGTCACCTGGACCTTCTTTTTCACCACTTGATTCAACACAAGTACTTCCATGGCAGCTATCACTACCCTTAAAGTTGGGGCACTTGGGTGTTCCAGCACTACCATTTCAGCTGAAGCTAGATTCCCACCTAATTCTGACCTATTGATTCCCTTGGGCATTGCTCTGCCCATCTTGCTGAGATCCCAGGGCTCTGATTCCAAGTTGAAGCAGTCATCCTCCTGCTCTGTTTTGCTTGATGAACTCTAAAAGTCACCAGTCAGCCAGTGTGGCTTCTAGGATTGGTGTGTGCTCTGTAGTCAAGACTCAAGTCCCTGGGCTGCCCCTGCCCCACCCCCAAGAGCCACCAATGGCTACTCAATGAGATGTCCTCATTCGTGGAGCTCCTGCTTTTCATCCTGCTCTAACTATATTTTATAGTTGTAGATGTGTATTACACAATCCACCCACTGTTTCCTCTGTCGCAAAGTGTCTTCTCACTTACATTTGGTGAGAAGGAACTGAGGGGGATCAGGGCACCACCACCCCATAGCCATGGGATGGTCCACAGCAATGAGGCCTGAGCACTGTCCCTTTGTGGGTACTGTTAGGCAAAAGGCTACAGCTCCAGTGGACTGGCTATGCACACACCTACATGGAATATATGTGTGAATCACATCTCAAAGATCCATTTACAATAAGGAACCATTCTCCTTCGAGAGCTGTCCCCGTGGGTGCTTCACCGAAGGTATTGGCACACACCATATCACAGCCTAGAGATCTTTACCAGTAGTGTCTGTTGGACCCATGCTTGCGAGGCAGCTGTCTCGCATCTTCCACCAGTGCTTTCTCAGAGCACGCGCAGCTCCAACTGCCTCATTCCCTTCTTTACGGCCCACAGTCATACATGGAAGTATGCTCTTCTCTTCAGATTGAGAACTTTATTGTGACAGAGTTTTCTTCCCCCTTCTTTAACTTCAGTTCTTTTTTTCCTTGCGTTTATAACTTCCCTCACTGTTGTTTTTAAGGGGGGGGGAAAAAAAAAAAAGAGAGACAGACAGACAGTCCTGTCAGACATGCCAGCCTCCCCCACCTTAAAAAGATGTGTAAAATGTCAAGATGCCATGCCAGGATCTGATGGGCACATAGTGTACAGAAGAAGCTTTGGTGAGGGACACATCAGAAAAGTGTCCCTCCTGCCAAAACCTAAGCACAAGAACCAAGAAGAGTAGAGACCTGAGGCTCAAGCTGCTACTTATGGAAAAATCCTTACAGCTGTTATTTGACTTGAGCTGGAGGAAGGCAGCCTCCCCAAAACTGCAGGCAGCGAAAGATGCTGAAACCCACCACAAGAGATAACAAAGAGAAAAAGACTGAAGTCAGCCTCCCCAACTAATAGGCATACAAGAGAGGCTAGTGTTGCCTCCGATATGCAAAGGGGAAGGCTTAATAAGAGATCTCTCTCAACAGCACTGAGCCTGTCTCAAGCAACAGGGCAGCCAATTTAGAAGCCGTCAACAAGCAACAGCCAGAACTCAATTAAAAGACTGGCACTGAAGGGTACTTCAGCACCGGCTACCATTCCGGCACTGGAGGCACCTTCACTAGAGTCCCCAGCACCACAGCCAATAAGCTCTCATGCCAGCTTCATACAGGCATTGGCACAATTGGAGCCAACAGAGACAGTGCCTATATCAGTGGTGCAGGGCAATACAGCGGTACCACAACACTCTTTAACTGCTGCGGCACCAACAGCTTCCTGGAAGAAAACAAAAAAGACAAAGAATATAGAGCCAAATATTGTTTGCCAGCCTTCCCCTTGAGGACAAATCATAGTGGAAAGGTCTCCTATACAACATCTGGAGCAGGAAATGATGTCCCCTCAATCTGATTCCAGCAAAGAAAAGTCAGGACAGGATGAAAGACACAGGAGACAATCCTACTGTTATAATAAATATAGACATAGAGGGTACTACCAGGACATTCTTCTTTACCCCTCGTGTGAACCAAGATGGTATGGCCCTTGCTACAGCCTATTCTCCTCAGTGGCAGACAGGGCAAGAATGGTCACCATACACTTCACAAGGAAGGCACTCCCCAGTTAAAACCTTCAAGAGACCTGACAGACAACTCTCTCTATCACTGGGATCCCAATCTGTAGAAGAGGAGGAATCAGTCTCACCTGATTCACCATCTCCTTCTTATAATCTTGGACCCCACCCAGACACATTCATAACACCATCATCCTCAGACAAGGTCAAAGAATTTCAGGAACTTTTCAGGAGGTTCACAAATTCAGTGGAGATCCCTATGCAAGAAATAAGTGATTCACAACATAAGTTGCTGAATATTATACAAACTAAGGCATCAACAAAAGTAGCGTTGCCCATGGGTATGGCATTATTGGAACCAGCTGAACTAATTTGGCAGACACCTACCTCAGCTGCACAAACAAATAGGAGAACAGAGAAGAAATATTATATACCTGCAAAGAAGCCTGAATATCTCCTTTCACATCCAGCTTCAAAAGATGATGGACCTCTTGGGGAAAAGAGCGTATACTTCAGTGTCCTTACAGATGTGTATACCAAATTATTCAGCCTTATTAGCAAAGTACAACCACACAAATTATTTGAAACTTGCTGACTTTATTGACTATATCCCAGAGGAAAAGAGATGACAATTCCATTCCATTATTCAAGAGGGACAATTAATTTCTCCCATGACACGCCTAACAACATTAGCAGACACTGCAGCAAGAACCATTGCCATGGGATTGGTGATGAGAAGATCTGCTTGGCTCCACTCTGCCGACTTGCCATGACCACTGCAGCACAAGACTGAAGATCTACCCTTTGATAAAAAGAACTTTGTTCTTTGAGAAGACAGATGATACTATGCATACATCCAAGGATGATGGGCCATGCTACAAACCCTTGGCATCTATGCTTCAAACATAAGACAACGCACGGCCAGATACCAAGCATACAACCCAAGGTACCAATATCAATATAATTACAGAACAAACTACTGTAGACAGGATTCATCAAGAGAAAGACAATGCATTCAAGACCAAAGACAAAATAACACTCAACACCCCACATCCCAAAACCCTTTGTCAAAACCTCAATTGTAAAGCATTGGTCGAGGGCCTGCAGGACCACAAAGTGTGCACAGAGCAAATGGTGATTTATCAACATGGTCTCAAAGCCTTCTACCCTTAATGGTCAAAGATTACCACAGGCAGATAAGTACTAGAGATTGTCAACACTGGGTACACCATCCCATATACGTCAAGATCAAGAACTACCATCCCTCCGTCATCCATCTTGAGGGACACAACTCACAAATGTCTGTTACAATAGGAAAAGCAATGTCTACTTTCTGAAGGAGCAATAGAAAGAGTTCCACAAAGACATAAGGGGAAGGGTTTGTACTCCCCTTATTTCCTGATAGAAAAGTCAGGAGGATGGAGACCTATTCTCAACCTAAGAGGACTAAATAAATTCATAAGATATCAAAGATCCAGGATTGTAACACTGTCAACAATCATCCTGGCTCTGGAATGCAACAACTGATTTACTGTCCTTGACCTGCAAGATGCATATTTCTATATATCGATACATCCATCCTACCAAAGATTTCTAAGATTCAGGGTTGGAAACAACCATTACCAAGACACAGTCTTACCATTTGGACTATCAACTGCCCCAAAAGTATTCTCAGCGGTGCTCACAGTGGTAGCATCTCACCTGTGAAAGAACAACATTACAGTATTTCCATATTTGGATGATTGTCTGATAGGGTCATGTACACGTCTCCAAACCATAGAAGATGTACCCTTTACAGTGAACTTATTTCAGGAACTAGGCCTACTCATAAATTGGCAGAAATCAACTCTAACCCTTGCATAAATCCTAGGGCATGTCTGGATTCACAGTGAGCAAGAGCACTCCTACCTCAAAGCAAATTCGAAACACTCTGCAATCTAATAGACACAGAGCATGCATGTCACCTTCAATAAATGCCCTAACATGTCTTCAGATTCTGGGACATATGGCTGCAACCACCTTTGTAGTGCAAAATGCACAAGTGCACGAAGCCTTTGCAACTCTGGTTCACAAGAGCTTCCAAATTCCACAGGCACTCAGTGCACAAGGTTCCGAGTTTACCCATGATGGTAAAACAATCACTGCAAAGGTGAAAGGAGACATGAAACCTGTTGTCAGGGGTCCCATTACAACAAACAACCCCTACAATTTTAATTTCAACAGCTGCCTCCCTCATAGGATGGGGAGCACAACTCGAAGGGCCTACAGCTCAGGGAAAATGGTCCATAATGGAATCCTATCACCACATAGACATATTGGAACTACGTGCAGTAAGAATGCATGCTGACATTTCCAGAGCCATATTATGAACAAACAAATAATAATCATGACAGAAAACATATCGTGTATGTTTTATATAAACAGACAGGGCAGTGCAAAGTCAGCTTCCCTGTGCACGGAAGCCATGAAGCTATGGAAGTGGTGCATAACTTACGGCGTAATGCTTTCTGCAACATGCCTTCCAGGCATACACAACACGGTAGCCAACACGTTAAGCAGGATTTTCCTGAAGGAGCATGAATGGGAATTAAATACAACCATTCTCTATGGGATAGTCCAACAATGGGGATATCCGAATATAGACCTTTTTGCCACTGCTCAAAATTGCAGATGCCCATGCTTTTGCTCTCAAGTAGGCATCGGAAGAGGGGCTATGGGAGATGCCTTCCTTCTGTCATGGACGGGCAACCTCCTGTATGCATTCTCACCTGCCCCACTCATCCACAAAATGCTGCTCAAGATAAGACACGAAGCAGTGATGGTGATCGTGATCGCCCCAGCATGGCCGAGAATGCCCCTGGTTCACCTTGCTAAACCAGGCCATTCAACCTCAGAAACGCCTTCCACTCAGGCACGACATCCTCTCACAGGACAGAAACAGAATGCTCTACCGCAACATACAGAAACTACATCTAATAGCTTGGCTCCTGTGTGGTTCTGAGAAGAAGAATTAAATTGCTTGGAACAGGTTAAACATATCCTTCTCAATAGCAGAAAACCATCTACAAGGCATACTTACCTTCAAAAATGGTAAGGGTTTTCAAACTGGTGCAGAACATATGGTATCATTCGCCCTTCCTCGTCTACCCCAGAAGTTCTTCAGTACCTGGTCCACCTGAAAGAAACAGGTTCATTGAAGGTGCATCTAGCATCAATATCTGCATTCCACTCAGGAAGGGAACACTTGAATATGGTCTCGCATCCCATGGTGAGGAGATGTATGTTAGGAATACAGAACCTGTATCTGGGATTACATACATCCACACCTAATTGGGACCTCCAGGTGGTTTTACATGCCATTACAAAACCACCCTGTGAACCACTGGCTACCTGCTCTCTTAAGCATTTATTGATGAAGGTAGCCTTCTTGGTAGCCATTTTGTCAGCTAGATGAGTCAGTGAGATGGGGTGCTAATATCAGAACACCCATATACAATATTTCACAAGGATAAGGTGACGCTGAGACCTCATCCGAAGTTTGTGCCAAAAATCTCCACTCTCTTTCATGTCAGTAACCTGTATTCTTCCCAAAACTGCATGCTAACATCCACGAGGCCCAGCTCCTTACACTGGATGTCCAACGTGCAATTGCATTCTATCTGGGAAGAACAAAAACATTTAGAACATCGAATAGATTATTTGTGGCAATAGCCAACAGATGCAAGGGTAGGGTCCTATCCTCACAAGGACTATCAAAACTCATAGCAAGATGTATACAAGAAGCTTACAAGTCAGCAGGCTTTGCGCCCTTAGAACACACATGAATTCACACAACAAGATCAGTAGCAATGACCACTGGGTTCCTGAACAGTGTTTCAATTCAGGAGATATGCAAAGTGGCAACATGGGCCTCTTCCCACACCTTCATTTAGCACTCTGCCCTAGACCAAATGACAAGAGCAGATGCAGCGATAGGACACTTGGTCTTATCAGCTGTACGTAACAATGACTCCAAAGTCCCTCCATACAACTGAGGGCACTGCTTGCTACCTACCTTCAGTGGAGCACCCCTGGGGACAGGTCTCAAAGGAGAAAGGGAGGTTACTTACCTTGGTGCAGTAACTGCACTTCTTTGAGATGAGTGTCCCCATGGGTGCTCCACCACCCGCCCTCCTCCCCTCTCTGCTTCAGACTCTAATACAAGGTTCAGATAGAGAAGGGAATGAGGCAGTTGGAGCCACATGCGCTCTGAGGAAGCATTGGGGGAAGGTATGAGATGGCTGCCTTGCAAGCACAGCTCCAATGGACGCTAGTGGTAAAGATCTTTGGGCTGTGACGCAGCAATACCTTTGGTGGAGCACCCACGAGGACATTCCTCTCAAAGAAGTTCAGTTCCTGCATTGAGGTGAGTAACCTCCCTTTTCTTCTGTAGTTTTAAGCCTGCTGCCTGTTAATTTCATTGGGTGACCTCTAGTTCTTGTGTTATGTGAAGGGGTAAATAACACTTCCCTGTTCCCTCTTTCCACCCCATTCATTATTTTCTATACCTCTGTTTTATCTCCCCCCCCCCCAATCATTTTTCTTTCTAAGTTGAACACCCTCTGTCTTTTCAGTCTCTCCTCATAGGGATGTTGTTCCCTTTCCCAAGTCTTTTTTTTTTTTTTCCCCTTCAAATTCTAATATATCTGCGCCCTTTCAAATTCTGATATATTGTTTTCGAAATGAGATGACCAGAACTATACTTGGTATTCAAGTTATGGGCATACTGTGAATTTATGTATATATTTTCTGTTTTATTATCTATCACTTTCCTTATGTTCTCTAACATTCTATTAGGGTTTTTTATTGCTGCTGCATATGAAGCAGTTGTTTTCAAAGAACTATCCATGGTGACTTTAAGACCTCTTAGTTGGTCAGCAACAGCTAATTTAGATCCCATCATTAAGTATGTGCAGTTGGTATTATTTGTTTCAATGTGCATTACTTGCACTTATGAACACTGCAATCCTTAATCAGCCTTCCACTAATTAAATTAGTCAGTAAAAAACAAAAACAAACAAAAAAACATGTTGCTGGTATGTGTTATGTATATATATCCTTGGCGGTATGCTTATGTCTGTAATAAACTATTCATTTCAGCTTCAAAATACCATAATTTCCAACAAATAATAAATAGAGAGTAATCCATGGAATTGTGCAAAGAGTGTAAAATCAAGGGATCAAAACAAGAATAAAATCAAACCTCTTATCAATTTCACTTGTATGATTGGTTCAAAGGTAAGACTATAGCTGGGTACAGATGGATGAGGAGGAAGATTTAAAATGAAAATGAGTGAGTTTTGGGACTTTGTCAGAGATGTGATGATCCAAAACAGTCCTTAATAAGCTGCAGTTCTTCAAGTTCTTGTTCCCTTGCATGATGTACTTCGGGAATTGCACATGCCTTCCATGCGCTCAGGACTGGAGAATTTTCTAAGCGTCTGTTCGGTCAACACTTGCACATCCACTCTCCTCATGCTCTGCATTGTAATTCCTTCTTGTTTCCCGTGGTCTGGGATGGAGCTTCAGTGTATATGCTGACTTCTCCAGCTTCTCTTTGTAAATAAATTGTACTTAGGATACATATTCGGGGATCCAACATTTCAGCATCCCTGCCTGGGGAGAGGTTTCTGTATGCTACCCCCTTCCTCCCAAGTCTGGCAGAAGTATGACAAAGAACCCCAGCTTCAAAATAACTTCATCACCTAACCCGAGCCCTTCCTGGTCACAGACTATCACAAAACCTGTCTCTACTGCCTTGAGGAAACATCCTCCCAGGTACAGTACCAGCAGGTTGTTCCCAAGAAAATATTTGGGGTATTTCTGATTCCTAGCATTCCTCATGGAAGAATTGATGAGACTGGGGATAGTGTCTGACTAGGAAGAACCCCCTGTACATCAGCTTAAAGAAGATAAAAGTCTTGAGTTTGGCTCAGGCCAGCTCTAGGAGCTCTGCTGATCCCAATCCCACCCCATCACTTTTGAGACACTCGGGAGATCACAACCAGGGCAGAAGGGAGAGACAAACACTCTCATAAAGATGAGGGGAAGCTCTGTGTCAAAGCCCTCTAAGAGGAGTCAGAAGTCCCCATTCTGTACCAAGTCAGAAGAGACTTTGTCTGCTGGAGCTGGACTGGGTGCTTCTGAAACAATCAGCCCAGGACTTCATGAACAGGCAAGACAGCACCACCATCCAATTCCAAGAGTGGTACTTCATTGTTAGCATTTGTGCTGCATGGACAGTGTCAGATCTGCCATGCTCAGCATCATTGGCCCAAGTTACAGGAAACTGCTCCAGCCTTCTTGACGCCAGGTGACCTAATCATGCTTCTGGAACCAAAGTCACCCATACTTTCTGGATTCCCATATCTGCTACCAAGATGTCAGCCAGTACCACTATCTCTGCACTACTTGTAACCATCCCCACTGACTGAAAAAGATTTGTGGATCATGGTGAATATTCAGCCAAACTTGAGCTCCAGGTGCAACTCTGGGGTCAATTGGGCTAATGCAATCATTGGATGCACAAACAAGGGAATCTTGAGTAGGAGTAGAGAGGATATTTTACCACCTATATTTGTCACTGGTGCAACTGTTGACAGAATATGGTGGCTATTTGTGGGATCCACAGTTTGAGATGGATGTTGATAAATCTGAAGAGAGCTGAGAAATAAGCCACGACAATAATGAAAGGATTAGAAAACGCCTTCTAGTGGTAGACTCAAGGAGCAAATAGAGAAGATTTAAGGGGTGATTTGATCAGTCTTTAAGTATTTATGTAGGGAACAAATATTTGCAAATGAGCGTTTAAATCTAGCAGGGAAAGTTATAGCACAGTCCAATGGCTGGAAGCTGAAGCTAGACAAATTCAGACTGGAAATAAAGTGCAGTTTTTTAGCAGCAGAAGTAATTAACCTTTGTAATGAATTACCACGACTGGCAATGTTTTACTCACAATCAGATATTTTCTAAAACATGTGCTCCAGGAATTATTTCAAGAAAGTTCTGTGGTGTATGTTATACAGGAGGTGAAACTAGATGATCACACTGGTCACTTCTGGCCTAGGAATCTATGAATCTTCAAGCCTAGGTTGAGCTAGACCAGAGGTTTTTTCAATCATTTTTCATTTGTGGACTAAAAAGTTTCAAATGCAGGTGCGAATCTCCTTGGAAATGTTAGGTTTGCAAATCACAGATTGAAAACCGCCAAACTAGATTATTACTGGTACCATCAATGAATAGAGACAGGTCGTCACTGCCTCCTTTAGTACCAAGAACTCTTGTGTTGGATTAGGGGGTTGGAGTCGGAAGAAGAACGAGGGACACTCATCCTCAGACAACTTCCTGAGGAGATTCAGTTCAGACAGGGCATCAGGTTTCTCCAGGGTATCTCAGAACTGAGTACCCTCCCCTCTACATACCCATCCTCTAGGGCCCTACACAGAAGGACAAAGAAGTCCCAGTGTCAGTATTGGGGCCCAGTGAATGTACAAATTTATCACCCAATTTACCCACCCTAAAGTAGCATGCCAGTCAGAAGAAGTGGGGAGCTAGGGGCATTAGTGGCAGATCTCACCACCCTGATATAGTTGTTCTCCTCAAGGATAAGGCACCCATGATACTGCTTTTGAAGTTCATCTCTAAGGTGAAGTCAGATTTTCACATCAACCAAAGGATCCATCTACCTGCATTCTACCCTAAACTCTATATCAGGAGGGAAGAAGTGATAGCTTTTCTTGGATATGCATAGAGACCTTGCCATCTACAGACAGAATGAAATTTTGGAAATCTCCTAGACTTTTGTATCTTTAATGGAACAGATGAAAGGAGAGGCTATTTGCACACACAGGGTTACCTCAAGCACATTTCTATCATTGTCATCTGCCTGGTAGTGACTTGGGGCTCTGCACACACCTTTTTGAGACATAATATGTTGGTGCAGGTTGCTGCCTTATGTTTTCCTGGGCAGAGAAGTTTTGCCATCTGTTGTAGCATCAGATTTTGGGCACCTGCTTCCTTGAAGAGGTGCTGCTTGTGAATTGCCTGAAGTGCACTACACATAGGGACAAGGCATCACGATGAATTTCAGGTGAGTAACCTTTCCTTGCATGGCTCATAGGATTGCTTTATTGGTACATATGCATTGCAGATAGTAGTTTTTCTGTAATCATAATGGAAGACACACTCCAAGACAAAAGTAAATGATGGAGCAATGCCAATATGAAGTACGTGACTAAGGTTTTTTTGTATGTCTCTCTTTCAGAATATGGCATTTCAAGCAGAACAAAAGATCAAAGCAGACATCTTACGAGGTTTGAGTACAGAGCAGTTATTCCAGTTACTCTCTGATTCAGATGTAAATGTGTTAATGAAAACTTTGGGACTTCTCAGAAATCTTCTGTCTACTCGGCCGGTAAGTAAAACCACAAACAGATCCTCCAGAAAAGATTCCTTCCTAACACTAACCCAGCAATCATAGATTGTGCACTGTAAATCCATGATGTGTAGTACACTTTCCGGAGATCTATTAGGAATGAAAAGCAAATCACCCTTCCCTGGAAGTTCATTTTTTAATAATGTTGTTGAAACTCTGAGGCCACCGTCATTCATTATTACAGTATCTGAACCCAGAAACACAAATGGTCACAAAAGCTCATGGTGAAGTGTAAATTCTTAATAAATATAGAATTCTGCGTAAGCAACAGGAACTTATGTCTGCACGTACATCCTAATGCTTTTTCGGTTGGTTTTTTATTCTGTTTGTGTTTAGAACTGCTTTTGACAGACAACACTTTTTTGTAAACTCTCTGAATAGACTAACTAACAGCAAGAGCGGTCTGCATTAAGAGTTCTTATGGGAATGCAGTATCTTAAGGATACCCATTTTTCTCCTTACTTTTGGCTTGCGAACACAGTGCCAGTAGTGTGTGCAATACAGGCATGTGATCTGGAGAGCACTCTAACATGCTGCCCCAGCTAGATCCTGATGCACAAACTAAAAGATACCTTGATACCAAAATGAAGTAGGTATTTTGTACCTGCAGTGTCTACAGAAGGCAGTTAGAGCATAGCATATTAGAGCACTTGATGATGTGCACACTCAGTATAGACAAGTGTCTGGAGCTATTCATTTGTCTGTTGTGTCATTTTGATCTAAACAGCTTCTTCTGTCGTTGGTTTAGATCTATTGGATTGTGCATTCATACAACTTGTATATCCATTTTACAGAACAGAGTAAGATGATACAGCATTTAAGCACATGAACTGTTTTGTAGCAGGGAGTAACTGTTTTATGACCAAGATTATAGATGGAGGAAGAGCAAAAGGCCCATCTAGGGAAAAACAGAGATAAAAAGTGCAGTAAATAAATGGCAAGGTGGATTTCTATGTAGGAACATAAACCCCTGTAAAATGTTCTGCTGTCATGAAAAGTGAAGCTGTAGAAAGTGCATCTTTGGATTCTCAATTTTTCATATCAAATTAGCTCTACCAGAAAATAAAAATATTTTTCATTTTGCTCTGTAAACTCCTCCTGAACTTTGTTAGTCAAACTGGCATCTTAACTATCAATTACGGTTCCAAAGGGGTAGCTGTGTTACTCTAATTCTGCAAACAGGACTCCTTGCTTATCAATTAAGGTTTCTCTGCAACCCAAATTATGACCCAAGATATTCCAGTGTAACCCTGTTTTCTTTCATAGTGGTGGAGTTTTTTGGTTTGTTTTTAAGGCCAGAAAGGGCCATTATAATTCTCTACTTGAGCTCTACCATATCAAATTCCACAGAATTTCACCCTGTAATTCACATATCAAGCTCAATAACTTGTCACTGAACTGAAGTATGTATTTAAAAAAAAATCATCTAAACTTAACTTTGACTCCAAGTGATGAAGAATTTACCATATTCTTGGTAATCTGTTCCAGTGTTTGATTATCCTTATCTTAAAGCCAGTTTGAACTTTGCTGACTTTAGTTTTCCAATCACTGAGTGGCATTATGCCTATTTCTGGTACACCAATCCTGTTGTGCATCTTATCTCCTCCAAGCATGGGTGGCTCTAGTATAGACAATGATAAGTCACCTGTGAAGCTTCACTTCAGTGAGCAAAATAGATTGAGCTGCTTACACATCTCACTGTGAGACAGATTTTCTGGCTACATATAATTTTGTGGCTTTTTTCTGGGCTGCCTCAAAATTTGAGTATGTTTTGAAGTGCAGACATGAGAATTGGTTACGGTATTGCAGTACTGGTCTCACCAGTACTGCATACAGAAGTGATATCACTATACCTGCTTTTTGGTCCCCCTTTTAAACATGCAGTGATCATATTTCCCTGTTTAGCCCAACAGCACACCAGGTTCTCATGTTCAGCAGGTTGTCCACTTATAACCCCTGGATCCTTCAGTCATCAGATTATACCATTACTGACAGCTCTGTAGCTGTGGGACCATCAGGGTTTATATGTGCAGCAAGGTTTCAGTGGAAGTAAGATGAAACTACAGTCATTTATTCTGTTCCCTGTAACAAGGGTTGGTTGAAATAATGAACAGGAAAATGTCTGTTTCCTGATGCAGTGTATTCCAGTGGTTCCCAACATTTTCTCTGCCTTGGCACACCTTGATACCTTTAATTAATTTGAAGCACAACACCATAGAGTTTCCAGATGAACTCATGAATATTCATAGGCCAGTGAGCCAATCCAGAGCTCTTTGAATAGTTTTTCAAAAAAAATTTGTGGCCCACTTGCTCAGATGTGATGGCACACCTGTGTGCAGTGACACATTGGTTGGGAAACACTGATATATTCTCACATTTGTGATACCCTGAATAAAGATGCTAACACCTAGAAATGCTGATGATGATGACAATTCTATTTACTTTCACAATGGAAATGTCCCTGTTAGTGGCCTTTTCTCTAGAAAATGTATACTAATTATGTATTTATACTTGCTTTGGCAGCACATAGACCAGATAATGAGCACTCATGGAAAGCAGATCATGCAGGCAGTGACTCTCATTCTGGAAGGGGAGCACAATATCGAGGTCAAGGAGCAGGTACTCTTTACTGTTCTGAGTGTTGTCTTAGCTGGGTAAAAATGTCGAAAGATGTTTAAGCTGCTAGCATTCATTGAGAGTATTTTACTAACAGGTCTTGCCTAGTTGGGATTATAAGCATTTAGCCTTGAGTATTTTACTGTGATATCTGTCAAATTGAGTCCTAAGAAAGTAATAGCTATGCTAATGACAAGACAGTCCATTTTTCTTCACTACTGGATACTTAGATTTAATGCATCTGTTATATGGAAGGTATCTGAAGTGAGTTCAGAATAGTTGTAATCTCTGTGGTATAGAATTAAATGTATTTGGCAAAGATCAGGACTATCTGCAGTAGAGCAGCAAGGATATAAGAAGGGGGTCAGCACTTCCTACCATGTAGGGCCAGGAGAGAGGGAAGAACAAATCAGTAGGACTGAAAGAAGAGCAAGAACATGGGTGTGCGTGTGCTCACTCGTTCTCTCACAATCTGTTGGTCTGTGCAAGAAGCTGCTTACTGAGTCTGTCAGGTCTCTGTTGAAGTTGGGAGAAATGGAGGAGGTTCCACCAGAATTGTTGGGGCACAGCTTTTTCTACTCCTAGCAGTTCCTAATACTTAAATAGGTGGGGGGGTGGAGCTATTTGTGATCTTCACACCTCAACAAATTCATCAGGTACATCAGTTTCCTATTGGTAACTCTATCAGCTATTCCTCCCTGAGCTGTTTTAGAATTACTGATTTGCTGCTGTGGAGTTTCAGGATGTATACTTTCATATGGCCATTCTGTCCTTGATTTTGGAAGTTTTTGCATTTTGTGATAGGAGAAATTCACTTTCAGTAAATGATTCTCCCACTTGACACCTCTTCTGCTCCTCAGCCTTCACCAAATGCATGATGCTGGTGGTGGCATATCTCAGAAGGAAGGAAATCCAAGACTGCTACCGAGAGAGGATTGTCACCCACATCAACACCCTTTAGCATTTGCTCAACCATCTGAGACTCATTTTGAACACCACGTAGTGAACTTTGGCTCCCAATCCAAAAATTGAGTTTATTGGGCCCTGTTAGACTGTACAGGGTCCAGTGCATTCCTGCCAACCAGCCATTCCAGGCAATTCAACAGCCCTGCCTCAGTCTGCAATCTCAGCTGTCCGCAATAGTCTGCATTTATCTGAGCCTATTGGGCCATGTATCCAGATGCACGCGGGTGGTCCAGTTCTCCAGGCTTTGCTTTCATCCCTTTAGATGTGACTCCAAACAGTCTCCTGTCCTGCTCGGCATCCTCTGGACAGGTTTGTTCACCTCCCTCCAGGTGTTAAAGTATGCCAGAGTGCAGCAGAACGGCGTTCCAGGGCCCACCATTTATAGGGGTTCAGCGTTCCAGGCCCCCTAAAAATAGGAAATGGAGCCAGCACACTGCGTTCTGGTTCCATTTCCTATTTTTAGGGGGCCGAATGCTGAGCCCCTAAAAATAGCAGGCCTTGGAATGCCGTTCTGCTGCTTCCCAGCTCCCCCACACAGCCTGCAGGAGGGATTGTCTCCCAGCCCAGCACACAGCTGATGGAAAGTGCTAGGCAGGCCCAGTTTGCATTGGGGGTGGGTATTGGGGGCAGAGAGGTGGATTTTGGGGACTGGGGGAATGCTGGGGACAGGGGAATGGATATTGGGAGCTGGAGCCGTGTATTGGGGAAGGGGAGTGGGTATTGGGGGCTGGGGAATATTGGACAGGGGAATGGATGTTGGGGGTAGGGGTGGATTTCTGGGGTGAGTATTGGGGGATTGGTAGATATTGGTGACGGGGTGGATTTGGGGGTGGGTATTGCAGGCTGTGGAATATTGGACAGGGGAATGGATATTGGGGTGGGGCTGGGTATTGGGGATAGGGGGTGGGTATTAGGGGCTTGGTGGGTATTGGGAGCTGGGGAATATTAGACAGGGAATGGATATTGGGGGCTGGGTATTGGGGGCTGCGGGCAGATTTTGGGAACAGGGGAATGGATATTGGGAGCAGTAGCTGGTATATGTGAGGGGGGCCTGGAAATTTAGGAGGCTTCTGGGGCCCCCAAATTACGCTTTAACCCCTGTCTCCCTCCACAATTCCTGGATTGCCTGCACTGGTGGGGGGTCCCCACACAATGTATACCAAGTGGTACCCTTTGCTCAACCCTTTTAGATCAAGTCAGTGGTTCCCAACGCTTGCCTTCTGAGTTAAGAGGGTCTTATGAATTTGTTGAGGGTACAGGGCTTGTGGTTAGAACAGGAAGCCTCACTTGGTATTAACATGTGGAAATTTTGGGCAGTGCACAACAGATGCCATATTTTCCAAGAGCACATCAGACACATGGTGATTCACATGCTCACCAACTCTCTCACTGCAAAGTGCAATATGAAGCAAAGGGGGACATGTTCCAGGTTACTGCACTTAGAAGTGATCAACTTGTGGCAATTTTGGATCAAAGAAAACATCACTCTTATCGCAGTTCATTTATGGGAGTCCAAAATTGTCTTGAACATTTCTGAACAATTTTCTTTGAGAACAAATGGTTACTAAAGGAGAGTCAACTATTACTCTCTCAAAGATACCTCAGCCCAGTCTCCCTCTCCAAAGCCTTCCACTGCAGCTGGTGATTGCTTCTTCTGTATACCTTCCTTCCTATTCTGATCATTCTGAAAGTTATATTGATGCTCCATGTGGACTGAACTGAGCTCATTCTCATTGCCCCATTGTGGCCAAGAACGTGCTGGTTCTCAGCCTTCCATACCACTTCCTCTCTCATTCCATCCCAGCTTGCTTGTTCAGGACTATGGCCCCACTCTTCCATCCTGCAGTCAGCTCCCTGCACTTTTGGCATGGCTGCTACGTGGCTGAATGACAAGGAGGAGCTGTGCTCAGTGACTGTCCAATGAGTCCTACTCAACAGTAGGAAGTCCTTCACTCCACCTACTTAACAATGTAGAAGAGATTATCAGCGTGATGCTTGGTTGACTGGACCCAACACGGACTTTCATCCTGGACATCTTGGAGTTCTTGATACTTCTTCAGAAATCAGACTTCATGCTCAGTCTCTGACAGTGCGTTTGGCAGCCGTAGCAGTGTTCCATCCCCAGTTTCAAGGAAAGTCATTTTTTTTCCCCAATGCCATGATGATGATATTTCTGAAGGGATTTCGCTGCTTACTTCCTCTGGTCCAAGAAATGATTCCCATTTAGGGATGTTCTGATGGACCCTCTATTTGAATCCCTTGCATGCTGTCCACTCCCTCTTTTGTCTCAGAAAGCCATGTTCCTTATAGCCATCACTTCACAAGGAGGGCATGAGAGTTACAGGCCCTCATCGCAGAGCTGCCTTACATTCAGTTCTCCAAGGACAGGATAATGGTGTGACCACAACCAAAGTTTTTATCCAAAGTAGTGTCTCAATATCTTCTGAACCAGTTAGATTCCCTCTTTTCCCCACTAAGAAGCAGGTCACTGAAAAGCTCCTGATGGAGTTGTATTGGCCTCTTTATTATTCTTCCTATGTTTCCTTTGCATTGGGATAGTTTGTAGCTGTGTCCTCACTATAGTCCCCTTAAAGAACTGCCAGCCCTCTTGGATTCTGATTTTCTGTAACTTTCTTCTCATGGGACCTAACCTACCAGTTCTCTGAGTTTTATTCTGCTTCTTTGAAGTCTATTGTCGTCTTACTCATCCCTTTTCTTACCATGAAATCTATCATTTCATGATCACTTTCACCCAAATTGACTTCCACCTTCAGGTTATGTTACAAATTCTCCCTCATGCTCAGAAAAAATGGCTGTACCCTGTAATTGTGATTTATTGTTCTATTGTGTGGTTTAGACAAGAACTCGGGGCAAAAATCTCTGTTGGCATAACACCACTGAAGTCAATGGCATTGAGCCAACAAAGTATTGGTCCTCTGTGTAAAAGATCTAAAAACTCCAAATTCTGTTAAAGAAGTTTTGGCCATAAAAGGTTGAAACTGTCAGGAAAGCTGTGATCCATAGATGGATTGCAAAGAAATGACAGCTTTTTCTCTCTTTCAGACATTATGTATCCTTGCCAACATAGCAGACGGAACAACAGCAAAAGAACTCATTATGACCAATGATGACATCTTGCAGAAAATTAAGTATTACATGGTATGGGGTTCTCATTTTTGGTTGTTTTTTTGTTTTGCCCCAGAAGGATTTGCGTTCTCTTCTTTGGAGACTCCTGATATGGCTTAGAAGTTGTACAAATTGAGTTTTCAGTATCAAAAACTTAATTCATGTACACTGACCTATAGAGAAGCATATATGTTAGTTCAGTTCAAGTGTTACATAAATGCAGTGGTAAGGCTGATGATTCAGCCAAAAAGGCTCCCACAGCAACCTTACAGTATGTTAATTAAGGTACACATCTAGCACCAGACAGTAATGGAATGGAAAGTGCGGCTGGTAGAGTTTTCCATAAATCCCATCCTTGGGATGGAGGGAGTTTTAGGGGCGCAAGTGCCAGTCCTCCAGATCTCAGGCAGCTGCAGGGAAAGGAAGTTGCACCCTAGTGGCATGCTAACCCATGCATGGTGCTGTTTTCCCTAGGCAGCATGATTTCTTTTGCTCCCAAGGCCTTTCTAGCTTGCTTAATGTAAATATTTAAAACAAGACACACCCTCCCCCCCCAGTCTCTGCATCCTGGGCACCTCTGACAAGTATGTTAACATAGTAAATCAAAAAGAAACAGCAAACCCAAAACACAGTAATACTAAATAACCAGCAGTGCAAAACTGTGACCCAAATGCCCCACTTCCCCATGTCACTCTGAATCAGTGGCATAGTAATAGGGGTGGGGGGTGACACAGTGTGGAGCCAAACCCCTGGGTGCCAGGCTGCAGGGGGTACTGGGCAGGGGAGGCTGCAAGATATGGGATGGTGTGAGGCACGTGAGGGAGTACAAATGTGGGCTTGGTCTCTGGGCACTGTTGGGTGCCAAACACCCTCACTACACCACTGCTCCAAATAAGACTTGCTGCTTCAACAGCACTCCTGAAAAGAAGTGGCAGTATTGCCTGAAGAATAACAGATTGTGCCTTGTTCAGGCCTTCAGGTATGTGTTCTGTTGCATGCCTCTCAGCTGAGGTAAGGCATGGACTCCAGTACTGGTTTGTTGATCTGCCTGTGTGGCATCGTTAACACTGGTCTGTTCCCCCCTAATTAGCATCTCATTGGGACAGATAAGAAGGGATCTCATACCTTTGCTGCTTTTCTTGGGCTAGGTCAGTGGTTTTCAAACTTTTTAGGCCATGTACCCCTTTCCAAATAATGTAGTCAGGTATGTACCATCATCTGAGATAAAAAGAGGCCATATGTAGATGGGCCACAACACATAGGGTCACATGCCATCTCCAGATTTCTGCCTTCTATTTAGCAACATCATCTAGAGTTTCAACTTGTGGGATGCACCCTACTAGGAGGACATGGAGGCATAGGTGGGTGGGGCACACCCCAGTGCCAGATGGCTTGGGGACAGAGTACCACCTCCGCCCCCAGCTTACCTCAATGGGTCACCAATCCTATCTGGGTTGGAGAGTGCAGCCAAAAATTGTAACTCTAAAGGGAACTCAGCTCAGAAATTTTGCTCTCTCCACCCTCTCAGCTTTGCACATGGAAGGACCCGCTAAACCTGCAGTGCTCCATGAACTCATTCTTAAAGGTTAAAATAAGCCCTGGAAGAGAGTGAAGGGATGTGTGTAAGCGTGTCAGGACCAGTGCTTTGTTATGCAGCCAGTTCAGCTGCAGGCTCCCGTTTTCCTCAGAGCTCCTCATAGAGGGAACTTTGGACAGCTATAGCAGGGAGGGTCCCTTGCAGCTCAGCTCCATTATGATTTAAGGCGTTTTGGCTGTAGACGGATTTCTGGAAGACTAGGATAAGAGGGCAGTAACACATATGTTTACACTGAGTCTTGCTAACCCTCTCAGAGCTGAAGCTCCAGACTCCAAATAGCTATCTAGAGGCTTCTGCTGGAATTTTTTTGTGATATTGTCTCTGAGGCAGAACTTTGTTCAGAAAAATAAACAGCAAAAAAGAAAGGTAAGCAGAGAAATCTAAACAGAAATAGTCCCCCAACACCTATTAAAGGCCAGAAGAGGTACTATAGGAATGAGGGTACAGAAGCCAATGTAGCTGTCCTTCAGTTTGGTGCATCTTGAACAACTGGGCATAGCAGAATCCAAACAAATATTTTACAACTTGCTGATATCTTAAGACTTAACAGAAACAAAGCAATCCCAAGGAAACCTTGTCTGAAAACAGGCTCATCACAGCTGCCTGAAGGTGAAAGGGAAGCAGAAAGCAAGTCGGAGAACACAGATATGCTTAGGGGCAGTGCAGCTGGTGCAGTCTTCATGATGACCTGTTATCTGGACTGGACTGTACAGGATGCCAGATAAGAATGGCAGCAGCAGGAGACAGCTGGTTGCATGGTTAACATGATGAATGCAACAGTGGCTGCAATATGATAGAGGTGGAATCTGTTTTGAAATCAAGGACAGAGTAGCTTCCGTCAGTGAACACCTCCACTGGTTGCTCTAACTAGTAGTAATCCCTTTGGTGTAGATCGTGGATGAGGACTTGCTTGCGATTTGTTACCTTGGTCCATAAATGAATGTTGGAAAATGTAAACCTAAAAAGGTCTATGATGTTTAGCTTCTGAATCTCCAAAAATTGTTTCTATATTCAGAATCATTCGAATGCTAAACTCCAGCTTGCTGCCATGTTTTGCATATCTAATCTCATATGGAATGAAGAAGAAGGTAAGAGACTTTTCTACTTTCACATGTTGTCTTGAACAGAAAGTGTTGTCAAAACAAAATCCTTTCATTGTAGAGAGTGGCAAATGTTAGGCTGTGGTCAAGACTGAGTCATATTGTACTATATATGCCCTACAAACACAGTGAAATACAGCCTGTGCCTCAGGGAGCTTAAAGTCTAGATGCAAGATGCAACACATGAGTATGGTAGCCAACAGGAAGGGTAAGGAAGGAGAGCAATGAGACTAAGATTCCAGCTGGTTGCTGTGACATGTAATGGTTCCTGAAGGCAATAAGACACTCTTTATTTGTCCCCCCAAAAGACTTTTTCCCCAAGTGAAGCACAGCTCAACCATCACTGAGCAGCCAATTTCATGTAGACGTCACAGTGAAGGAAAGGTCTAAGAATGACAAGGTCATTGCCTTATAGCTGAGTTCAGGATTCTGGATGTAATGGACGGGGTGGAAAAAAAGTACAAACCAGATTCAGGAAAACTGCTACAGATGTTAGAGTGGAAGTGGTGTATTGAAGCCAAGATAGAAATGTGGGGAAGCTGAAGACTTCTGGAGGTGTGATGCGAAGTTCAGTTTTGGCCATGTTTAGATTGCTGGCCAGTAGGTGTCAGATGTAGGATTGGAAGGATGAAGTCAAGTCAGAGTGGGAGGAAAACTGCAGATTGTCAGTGTAAGGCTGAAACTAGAAAAATGCAGGAGTCACTGTTTAAAGACCTCTTGCGCAAATGGGCAGAACATCCGTGAGATGCTCTTGGACATTCTGATGGCGTTTTCTGACCTGTGGAAGGCACTTGGAGGAGGAGGAAGAGGATACAGGCATGGAATACTTAATGGGTTATGATTCTTAGCATAGCTGCTGATGCCCTCTGTAAAAGTGTTTCTGGAGCACGGCTACTACAAGCAGGCTAGAGGGATGACATTGTCACACACACCTGCAATGACCCAGCAGTACGTCCAGAAATTTCACATGTAGCCGGGTTACACTTTTGATCCATTGAGTCTAATTACAAGGTCCCTGTTGGTCTAGAACTCAAATCCTGCAGAGCCACTAGGCAGCTGATAGTTCCAAGCTGTCACCCAGGAGCTGCAGCCAGCTTGTCTTCTACTTCCCATGACCAGCTATGGACACAGACCATGGGAAGTTCTCTTTCAGGGGGTTGACACACAACAGCCTCATGACTTCTGATTAACTCCTTCCCAGGGGGTATTCCAGGAAGTGTGCAGACTAAGGCGTGAATCTGTTGTTGCTATCATAATAATTCCTGCTCCTTGCTTCTGAATTCCTGGCTTTGATCTCAGCTTGATTTGGACTTCTCCTCCTGATTCAGGCTCTGACCCTTGGTATTAACCCTGGCCAGGAAAACTGACTATGCACTCCTCTGCTACTCTCAGCTTCAGGTTTGCCCATATTCTAACTCTTGGCTCCAACTGTCCTTTTTGTTTGGATTCTGACAATTGTGGCCATTTCCAGCTGGTTCACAGCAAATGAACAGAACAGGGCCATTATACTGAGTGATCCAGTCCCGACATCCACTCCTAGTTTCTGACAGTCAGAAGCTTGGAGACATCCAGAGAATAGGGATTCATCCATGATTGTCTTGGCTAATAACTGTTGATGGATCTAACCTCCATGAACTTCTCATTGTTTTTTGATTGCAGTTATAGTTTTGGCCTTCACAACATCCCCAGCAATGAGTTCCACAAGTTGCTATTTGAAGGGGTAAATGATACTTGCTTATTCCCTTTCTCTATACCATGCATGATCTTACAGACTTCTACCTTATCCCTTCTTAGTCATTTCTTTTCTAAGCTGAACAGTCTCAGTAATTTTAATCTTTTCTCATTTTGAAGTTGTTCCATACCCGTAATAGTTTTTATTGCCCTTCTTAGTACCTTTTCCAATTCTAATTTGTATGTTTTTTTTTCTTTGCAATGGGGCAACCAGAACTATAGGCAGTATTCAAGGTGTAATTATGCCCTGGATTTATATAGTGGCATTATGATATTTACTATCTTAATATCCCTCTTTCTTAATAGTTGATAACATTTTGTTCTTCTTTGAATGATGGTCTCTGTTTTCAACTGAGAGTTATCTGTGTGGGTTACTCATGTGCACCATGCACCCAGAGCTGCAGAATTTTAATGTACTGTTGGTTAATACATAGCACGTACACTTGCCCCCTTTGTACCTTCCATCTGAGGGGACAAAGAATGGGATGGACCAACTGTCTTTCTAGTTTTTTCTCACTGCCATGTGGTTCAGGTTGGATCCTCCTGTGTCTGTAGCTTTGGCCTTTTTCTACAAGATAAAATATTTACAAAGCTAAATCTAAATCTTGACAGTGTTTACTGTTTAGTATTCTACAAATATTAGTGTTTAGGTTTAGCCTCTTCTGAGGGGAGTCCTGCCATGCCCCTCTCAGCTATCTGCCCAGGTACTGTGCATCTTGAACTTCCAGTTACAGGTTAGTAACCCCCCCTCCCCCGCACATTGCTATACATACATACAGAGGATGTTTTCAGGGAACTAGCTACAATGCTCCAACATTTGTTTCTTGAGTGGTAGCAACTAATTTAGACTTCATGTTTTTTATGTATGGTTGAGACTCTGCGAGTGTGTTGGTACACGTTACTTTGGATTTATCAACAGTAAATTTCATCTGCCATTTTGTTGCCAGTCACCCAGTTATGTGAGATTCCTTTGTATCTCATTTCATTCAGTTACAAACTTAACTATATTGAATAATTTATAATAGGCAATTTTTGCCACCTCGCTGTTTATCTTTTTTTCCAGGTCATTTATGAATAAACTGAATGTCACTTGTCCTTGGACAGATGCTTGGGGGACCCCACTGTTTACCTCTCTCTACTGTGAAAACTGATTATTTATTCTTTGTTTCCTGTCTCTTAAACAGTTACTGATCCATTAGAGGAGCTTACTTTGCTTAAGAGCATTTGATGAGGGACATTGTCAAAGGTTTCCTCAAAGTCCAAGTACAATATGTCCACTGGATCATCCTTAATCCACAGGTTTTTTTGACCCCTCAAAGACTTATAATAGATTGGAGAGGCATGATTTCCCTTCATAAAAGCCATGTTGACTCTCCCAACAAATTGTTTATCTATGTGTCTGAAATTCTGTAGTTTCAGCTGGTTTATTTAGTACTACAGTTAGGCTTATCAGCCTGTAATAGCCAGGATAGCCTCTGGAGCGTTTTTAAAAAATTGGCATTACATCAGTATCATCCAGTCAAGCTGATTTAAGTGATGGATTACATATCACAATTAGTCATTCTGCAAGTTCATATTTTGAGTTCCTTCGGAAGTCTTGATTGAATATCATCTGGTACTGGTGACTTAATACTGTTTAATTGATCAATTTGTTCAAATACCTCTTCTAATGACACTTCAGTATAAAACAGTTCCTCAGATTTGTCACCTAAAAAGAGTGGCTTGCATATGGGGATCTCCCTCACAACCTCTGCAGTCAAGACCAATTAAAAAAAACGATTTACTTCTATTCAGTGGCCTGGTCTCACACGAGTGCTCTTTTATTAAATGGCCATACTGAATGTTTGACAGATTATCTTCTTCTGATGTACTTTTTTGTATCCCATTTATTTTTGCATCTGCCGATTTTACCCTGCTGGTTAGCCATGGTGGCATTTTCTTTTCTTTTTGTTCTTAATTTGGGATATTCATTTAATTTGAGCCTCTGTTATGATGTCTTTAAATAATCTCCATGCAACTGTCACTTATTTCATTCTTGTGACTTACTTTAATTTCTATTTAAATAGCTTCCTCATTTTTTGAGGTTTCATTTCTTGAAGATAAATGTCACAGTAGTAGGTGTCTTTGATATTCCCCCCATGTAAGTGTGTTAAATTTAATTGCTTTTTAGTTGTTTTTATTGATCAGTTCCACTATATTCATCTCTTAGACCATATCCTGTGCACCACTTAGGAGTAAATTAAGAGGGGCCTCTCCTCTTGTGATTTCCAGGACTAGCTGCTCCCCAAAGCAGTCATTCGTAGTGTCTAGAAATTTTCTCTCTGCATTCCATCCTGACGTATTCAGTCAGTAGAGGGATATTGAAGTCCCACATCGAATCGAATCAAATCAAATCATAGGGTTGGAAGGGACCTCATGAGATCATCAAGTCCAACCACATTAGTATTGACTTTTCTGTTGTTGCAACCTTTCTAATTTCCCTACATATTTCACCATCATGGTTCTGATTCTGGTGAGGTGGTCCATTGACAGTACCTGCTATTATAATCTTTATTATTCAAGCATGGAATTTCTGTCCCTGGAGATTCTGTGGTACAGTTCTATATGTTTAAGAGTTTTTACTCTGAATATGCTTTTTTTCACCAACAGTACCACTCCCCCACCTGTGTGGACTATTCTGTCTTCCGTATATATTTTATATCCTGGGGTTACCATGTCCCATTAATTATCCTTGTTCCCCAAGTTTCTATGATGCCTAATATATCAATATCCTCATTTAATACTAGGCACTCAAGTTCATATATCTTAATATTAGCCCTCCTGCTGCTGTTCATCCCTAGCACCGTGTTCTCTTTCACCTTCCTTCTCTGTGTGGCTCATACTGACACTGATGCAGGAGGTTGTGGGAGTAGGTAACTGTCCGAGTTTGGTCATTTTGGCAGCCTCATCTGGCTCTTGATGAGTCCCCCCCTACTCCTATACTGGATTTGGGGTGAAAAGGCCACCATCCAAACTTACCAGTGTCAGGAAACTGATGGCTCAGTGCTTGATGCAGTATCCAGCACCTCTTTGTAAAAGGAGCAGGATAACAGCAAGTTCCCAGAGATGTAGTTCTCATCGCTGGCTTTCCAGTACTCATTGTTGAGCCGCTTAATCTGCTCCATGCACTGGCCACCATCTGCAAATCCCCAACACTGCAAGCTTCTTCGTTGTTTCCTGGCTTGTGGGGTCATTTCTGAAATTGTAGATAAGTTGAACTTTTTACTCACTTTGTACAAAAGATTAACCAAAATTCAGTTGTACTTCCATTGTTAGGTAACAGCATGCTTGGCAAAGGACTTCTTCGTGTTGGTGGCCATTGCAAATGCAGAGCGTTCACTTTGCTTGTAGCTCAGAAGTCAGAAAAAAAATAAAAGGGTCAAATGCTGTGCAGTTGAACTTGAACCAGAGGGTGGCTTCCAGTTCCTGGAAGTCAGCTGACCTATCCTGGGATAAAAAGTACATAGGATGCCATCCCATGGGATTATGGAACACCACTGTTGTGGACTCTTAAGATCAGAGTCTGCAGCCCCTGAGCCTCAGCTGTGCCCATCCTACAAAATTATGGATTTTGGACCCAAGGGTCTGCAGGACTTGGACTCAAACCTATCCACCCTCTGGGATCCTAGAGTCAGCCCCAGATGAGACAGAATTATGTCTAGACTGAAGGGGATTTGGTCTTGAGGCTGAATTTTCATTGCAGTGCCGACGTATGTTATGAATCGGGAGGTGAAAAGCCATGGAATTGCAGAGTAGGATAAGGAAACAGTGCTAAGAAGAGGGGTGGTGAATGGAGAGTGGGAAAGGGATTGGGGGAATATGACTCTTAAATTGGTAGTTACAATTCTCCACATTGCTGTGGTGTTCCTCAACAAGGAGTCTTATTTCTGTAGTTTAATCTCCCACTCTCCTGCTGAGTAACTTGAGAATGTAAAGCATCAAGAATACATCTCATTTCAACATGTGAAGCTTCATACTGTATTTCCAGCATTCTGGTTTCCTATAGAGCTTGCGCTGCATGTCAAGTGCTACAAGTCTGACTCTAACAAGTTTTCAGCTAAATAATCCCTGTGTCAGAGACAGACTTGGAAAGGAAGAAGCCAAAGTCACACTCCTTATATGACGATAAAACCTCTTAAGGTTCTTGTTTGTTTAGTTTTCTCATATTTATGCACATGAAAATGTTATAGAAAAAAAAGTAAGAGCAACTTCTTCCAAAAGGAAAAGATAGAGCAGCCAAAGGTTAAATAGACTTCAGTGTCTTCATAACAAAGCATTTTACCAGCATCCATATATTAATACCCTTGCATAGCACATACCTGTCTCCCATCCTTTTTTTTTATCATTTTCATTGAATCACTTGTTTTATGTTATCCCCAATGATATGATTTTTATTTTTAGGTTCACAAGAACGCCAAGATAAACTACGAGATATTGGAATAGTAGATATCCTACACAAACTGAGTCAGTCATCAGATCCAAATCTTTGTGACAAGTAAGTATAAAAGAGCTCCCAAAATAGAGATAAGGGGAATATTGTGCTTCCTTTAAAAATACATCTTGTTTTGGAAGCATTTGGATTACAGAAAAGTCCCTGAGACAATACTATATATAGAAGACAGGCCTTTTTGTACATATGTATCTGATGTTCCCATTACATTGGTGTGTCCTGCCACATATGAATAAAGTATGAAGATCCCATTTATTTGAAGAATGCTTGCAAAGTAGGATTTGTGACATGGGCTAAAGTAGGAAAGAAACACCAAAATGGTTGTCCCCTCTTACTTTAAATCCCTACCTCAAAAATAACATTACACATTGATACAGCATTAGCACTCTGGAACTTGTCTAGTATTCCTCATTTTGTTAAAAATCAGTGATATTTGAAGAAGGTCCTCAGCTAATTTTGTTCATCTTGACTGTAATTTATCCTGCTTTGCAGATTTAATCTGTAACTTTAATCATGCACAATGTTGTTGTAGCCATTTCAGTCCCAGGATATTAGAAAGACAAGGTTACTGGACAAACTTGTTTGGTGAGAGTGACATGCTTGAGTTTACTTAGAACTCTTCTTCGGGTCTGAGAAGTGTACTCAGAGTGTCGCAGCTAAATACAAGTTTGAACAGATTTAGCATAAGTAGTTAACATATTTCAAGGAACCATCCAAGGGGAAATGACCAAATTAACACCCCTCCACTGACAGGGGGAAAAGGGTAATGGTGGAAGGCTGCTGGGGATGGGGTGAATGGGTTGTTAGTGGGTTATAGATTGTTGTAATAAACTGTAAATCAAATGTTGTTTCTCTTCAGACCATATTTTGTGTAGCAAAGTTATGAATTTAAGCTCTCAGGCTCATCTTTTGAGTGTTGTGTGTGTTTCCTTTGACAACGGGATCAGATGTGTCAGATATAGAGTGAAAAGTGTTAACTCTTAGGTGATAGGCTTTTCAGGTCATGTCTACACTTACAACCTTACCACCCACACTGCTGTACTGATGCAGCTGTGCCACAGTAACACTGCTCATGTAGCTGCACTATAGCAACTGGAGTGAGCTCTTCCATTGCCTTAAAACCAGCTCAACAAGCAGCAGTAGCTATGCTGGTGAGAGAGCAGCTTCCTCTACTTCAGCTGCTGATGTTCAACCCCATCTGCCATCCAGAGGTTGCTTCTGACAGGATGCCCAAGAACCACCTACTGTTACTGATGCTACATTTATCTATCTGCTGTGTACAGCCGAGAGGGGGCACCAAGAAGCCAGTTATAGATTCTGCACTTCTGGGCCCCATCCCTAGAGTAATTGATATCAAACTTAGTGCAAACCAAAAGTACACTCACTCACTATGACTGCCAGGGGTTGATGCACCAGCTGAGTATTACCAGAATGCAGTGCCATTCTAGCCACACCCTCTTCCCCAAGCTATGCCTCCAAGATCTCCATGTTAGAGGTTGTGAACAGGATTTGATGGATGAGGCTGCTTACACTAGCTAGGGATACCTCCCGTCAGGAGGCATCCATAGCTGTGCAGTCAACAACCTTTTTATCCCTTTGTACTGGCGACATGCATAAAAGAACCATGAGCTGAGTGAAAATTTGGCCCAAAATGTGAAAATCTGAAAATACTATAAAGCTGGGGTGTCAAGCGTGGCCCACATGCTGAATGCTGCCTGTGAACTTCTTTCATCCAGCCCGTGATTGCCCTTGGTAGGACCACACTTTCTCCCTAATGGGGAGAGTGTGTGTGTAGTTTCGCGTACCCAGTGCTCTGCAGTGCCTCAAGTGTGTCAGGTCTTGCAACATCAGGAAGCACTGCGTATGTGAGACTGTGCTATGCAAGACCACACTTTCTCCATAATAGAGGAAGAGAGGTATCATAGAGCCCAGTTTTGCGCACACAGCACTCCATGATCCCACAAGATTCCCATGGTATTTTGATATATGGAATGTATGCCCCACTTGAGATACATTTAAGTCAAATGTAGCCCACCAAAGCAAATGAGTTTGACACCCCTGCTATAAAGGAAACTGGATAGTTATAAATGATAGAAAATAATGGTCTACAGTAATTTCAACCATAAGTTTCTGATCAAAATCCCATTCACAAAGCCTCTCTGCTAAGTTATTGCTATGTTACCCAACAAGCACATTATCAGGAAGGAGCACTTACTTTAAAAACAACATATCCAGTGCCACAGCTTTTTTTTCCTTCCTTACCTCTCCTTCCTTGCTTCATGTTCCCAGTGAGGTATTCTCCATCCTGATGGAAGAGCCTGAAGTGATTTCTCCAGTGCTGCTTAGTGAATCAGTCCACAAAAGAAAGCATTTTCTCCTCCCATAGGAACTAAACTGCCTTTCATGTCAATCATGTATTGAAAGGGAATAGTTCTCTCTGAATATGTCTACACTGTCATAAAAAATGTGCTGCACCAGATCTCAGAGCCTAGGTCAATTGACTTGGGCTCATGGCACTTGGGCTACATAGCAAAACTAGCAGTGTGGTTGTTTGGACTCAGGCTGAAGCGTAGGTGGTCAGACTCCATGCTCCAGCCCAAAACTGAACAACTGTACTGCAGCTGTATAGCTCTGCGAGTCCAAGCCAGCTGATCCTGGCCAGCCCATGGCTATGCCATAGGTTTCTTGCAGTATAGACGTAGCCTCTGGAACTTCTGGCCAGCCAGAGTGATATTTATGAGAATACATTGCCAAGTTGCAAAGGGGTAGCTGTGTTACTCTAGTTCTGCAAAACAAGCAAGTAGTCCTGTGGCACTTAGACTAACAAATTTATTTATCCCATGAGCTTTCACGGGGGAAAATCCCACTTCGTCAGATGCTTTGAAGATGGGGAAACTTACAGAATGGGAGCAAAATAAATTCAGGGAAATGTAAGTCATGGGATCAGGTCATACTGTAACAGCAAATCAAAGCAGTTAAGATTCAAACAAGGAAACCGCATATAGAGGAAGGTGAGATCAAATCACTTGTAATGGGAACAGAATCCATAGTCATGATTTAATCTTGCTTTTACACAATCACACCTGCATATCAGTTCCAGTTCTGCTGTTTCTCTTTGAAGTCTTGATGTGTTGATGATCTGCACGGCTATTTGTTGGTCTTTAAGTGTGACAGGACTCCTTGCTTGTTTTATTAAAGTATTTTGATATATGGTTCAGTACCAGACTTTGTAAGACATGCCAAGACTTGAATTTACAAAAATATCACACTCATTATTATTCTGTTGATGATAAACATTTGTCATGAAAACAATAACATTCAATCTTGTTAGAGCCTATTAAAATAAGGTAGCAGATGGATTCTTAGCTCTCTAGCAACTCACAGTTTTGGCAGGACTCATTGCTCACATAGCATAAACAGCTCCTCCTACGAGAAGAAATGAGCATGAGTGGCATTAGGGCCTACTTGTGCTGAGGAACTTCGGGCTTTGCTGTTTTAACATATTAATGGTTCAACCTTTTATTACCACACCAATAGTTTCTATCACATGTACTGGCATTGCAAATGGAATCTCGTATAGGATAAATGTTAACCGTGAATCTCCAGTTCCAGATGGGGTAGCATGTTCGTCTACTTTGGCAAAACAAATAGGAGTCCTTTGGCACTTACAAAGACTAACAGATTTATTGAGGCATAAACTTTTGTGAATTGCAACCCACTTCCTCAGATGCATTAAGTGAAAACTATGTCTGTATACGCATGGAAAGAAAAGTGAGTTATCAGACTCAATTCAAACAGTGTAGTTGTGGCCCATTAACAACAATTTATGAGACGGTAAGAATGTTTAAAGGAAAACCACCTTTTCTAGAGCTAGCCGTTCCTAGTCCCTATTCCAAAGGTCTGCACTCCCAGCACGCATGCCAAACCTGGCACACAGGTCTTTGCACAGCAGCACAAAGGCTTCCAGCCCTGCAGCACTGTGAGTGCTCTTCCCACTGGCCCTGCCACACGGCTTCTGTCCCCTGCTGGCCCCACTTCCCAGCTGGGTGGACGGGGTCAGCAGGGAAAAGGAGTACACAGCTCTTGTCCCCAGTTGGGCCAGATCGCCAGCTGGGATGGCAGGGTCAGCAAGGAAAGGGAGCGTGCGGCTCCTGTCCCTTTCTGGCCCTGCCCCTGCTGAGTGTCCAGAGGCTGGTACAGGGGCCAACAAATGTTGCCAACCCCTGCCCTATTCAGACTAAGTTTACTAGTGTCACTTTATGAATCTCCAGCAGATGTTTGTATTTTAACATCTACATTCAATGATTAATGGAATGTTTGTGATTTCAGGGCGAAGACAGCACTCCAGCAGTATCTTGCATGATCAAAGACTAAGTGAATATGGACACCCCGCGTGTGTTTAAGGACTAACAGGAAATAGCCTCAACTGATTCCTTATATTTGCACAAGTCACCTTGGGCTGCATTTCTCTCAGGTGCAAGGAGCTGCTTTGCAGAAACAGTTTAGGTGATCAGGTCTCCAATGCACTTGAACTTTCTTGAGGTAGTTCTTTACTCAGAGGACTATTGTGAGGTTTTTTTGTTTTTTTTTTTTCTGAGCTACCTGGACTGTCTAATAGAACAATCAATCATCGTTTTCCTTTGGGCCTACAATTTTCTGCTTTTGCTGCAGCCTGCGTGTGTATGTTTGGGCGTATGTGTGTGTGTGTGATACCTCAGAATTTTGTTTTCCTTTTTTGTGTGAAAATCTTTTTCTACACATTTTCAAGGTTAACCATTGTTTGCTGTATGAATACTTTAATGAATTATATACAGTTTGAATGAAATGTTATTTAAAAATACACACTGTATCCCATAAAGTTTATTTTGAATTTTGAACTGATGAATGTTTTTAAGTAAAACATATGCATTTCTGAACTTCAGCTTAATTTATATTGTTTCCTTTTTGAAGTGAAAAATTGAGGAAGATAATAGACTCCAGGAACAGCCAGCACATGCTATGAAAAAAATCTAGCATTTCACTGCCATTCAGTCCACTGGTACTGATGTAATTTTCAGCTCGATAGAATGGGATTAGAAATAGAATGGGATAGAAAGGATTATTTGGATTTCTTTACATTTTTAGAACACAAGGGTGAACTCACACCAGTTGTATAAATTTTGTGTTGATCTTCTGCCAGAAACAGATATGTAGGTGACTGTAATATCAATACTGGCTTTGGGAAATTAACCTACTTCTGTAAATTCCAAGATCTGGTAAAGTACTTGCTGAAGGACTGGCTTTGTTTGAATGATAAAGAACTCCAGCTGACCATGCCACCAGTAGATCTAACAGGTAGCACACTGCAAGACGTGGACTTTCAGGATACAAAGAGAACCGGGCAAATTGTGGCTTAAGGAACTTGTTTGGTCGTATCTGTATGGCCAGATTCAGTTCACTGCTTTACAAAATATTTCCCCATAATATTAGCTGAATAAGTTAGATAGCAGGAAAACAGACATATCAAAAAATTTTCTCCCAGTGACACTGCTCCAGTAATAGCAGCATATATACACATAAGTACAGGAATTCAGATACATGGATAATAGGCCTGATTGTACTGAATTCAAAGGACAAGATTATCAAAACCTGGCCTTTGTCTGTGTGCCTACAATTTGTGGGTACCTATTTGACAGTAATTGTTTGTTGAAACAGCATCTACTTTCCTTATTGCAATTAGATATTTGGACAACTAAATGGTGAAATTATGCCAGTAATTATATTGTGACAAAAAATTGTAGTAGCAAGAATTTACATCCACTCAATCATGGGCACAGAAAAGGAAAATTACTTAAAGGTATTCTGTAAATCAGAGCTTACGTCTTAGTGAATTTGGCTTCAGGAATTAAATATGCATAGAAAAGTGAATCCAGCAAGAAGCTCTCTGACTACAATTCTGGGTCACTACTTTCTTCCTGCAGTATGTTTACCATCTGCTTCCTGGTTTTCCATTTAGGAGATGGCTTTAATAATCAAAATGGGCATACAATATATTTACTTGTGCTAAAGAACAAACTGAAGAATTCAATGGTATCTTTAAAACCCTTCTTTTGTAGTTTGAGCATCAGGTCAAGAAGATAGCACTGCAACTCCACTAACCAATTTTCATAAATATAACCTCAAATCTTTTATTATTTTGTTTCTGAGCAGTGTCAGATTTTAATTGCCTTACCTTTCTGAGTAGCCCATTTAATTTAAAGGAACCTACTTGTGTGAGCAAAAGATGATTGCAGTTTAGCCTAGAGTTTGAATGTTATGTGTTGGAGAATTATTATTATTTGGTTGCAAAGGAAAATACAGTTTTATACAAGTTAAATTGTTTTCCCATGCTGAAAGTCATATAAAAGTGAACACACAACACTTTTTCCAATTTGGACATGGCAAGAAGTGAATGATCACTTATGATTGCTCTTACTGTTTTTATTAGAGCAATAAGAAGAAATCACTCACTTCTTGCCATGTGCAAATTGGAAAAGGTGTTAGGTGCTGCTCACATTCGTAATGGGTCTGCATAGACAGAAAAGTATAAATATGTGAAGACCTGATAAATATCTAGTATCTCCGAAGTAAAAGCCGTATTTAAAAAGTAAAGTGAACATTAGATTTGGTAGCCCTAAGAAAATACTTCTTTGGCTAAAACTGGAAAAAGTGTTAGGTGCTGTTCATTTTGGTAATGGCTCTGCATAGAAAGAAAAGTATGAATATGTGGGAACCTGATAAATATCTAGTATCTCACAAATAAAAGCCTTATTTTAAAAAATGAACAATAGTTTTGGTAGCACTAAGAAAATGCTTCCTTGGCTAAACTTTATGTACACTGGGAGCTAAATTTTCAAAATACTCTGAGCTTAGACTCTGAATTTGCACTCCTGATATTTTGTGCACACATTGTATGCCCAGTTTTTGCAGGACCCCACTCACATCTCTGAAAGCAAATCTGAGTTTAACTGTTCAAAAAATTGGGTGACTTAAACTGTACACAAGTGTGCAAATTTAGGTGCACATGTTACTTTAAAAAAAATGTGGCCCTAAATGTACCAGAAAACTTAAAAATTATGCTCAGACAATCTGGATAGTGCATGGGGGGGGGGGGGGAATCAACATTTTCCATAATCTCAAAATGATAGGTCAGATGTCCAATGAAATAACATTTTTACTCAGTTAAGCTTTATGGATAATTTTTGATGTTGCTGTAGGTATGTAAAAATAGAATAAATACTGTACATAAATAAAGAATACTTTACCAGAATACTTTGCTTCTACTTAACTTCATGAAGAAAATGTGTATTTAAATTTGACTAATTTTTTTTTCTTTTACTCTAAAGGCATGCAAATTTAAGTGGGAGATTTATACACTTTATACAATAGAAAACAATTCTGTGTACAAATTAGCCAAATCCTGCTGGCTTGCCCTACTTAATCTAAGTGGCAAAAGGAACCCACTGCCTGTGGTCAGTTAGCAAATCCATGCTAAATACACTGAATAAGTGCATCCTATTCATTTTAGGATGCGTGGGTATCTCCTTTCCAACTGTAGTGGACAAGTGTCACTATTAATCAAACCCGACTTCTACTCCCATGGACTGCTAACAATTTATGTGCCAGTGAAGGCATAAAAACCAAGGACGTGAAGGCGGCAGACTTATCATTTTCCGACAGAGTTAGGGTTTTACTTGTGATAGGAAGGTGGATTTTTTTGTGTGTGTTTTTGGGAGTTTTTTGTCCTGTCTTTCTAAAAATACCGCTTTTTCCACCACTAGCATTAAGGTCAGGTTGCTTCAAGCAGTTGGGATGGATTTTAGGGATTAGAGGAGATTTTTCTTGGCCCCCCAAGTCTGCTCCAAGCAGGGCCAAAGTAAGCGCAGCTGGGGGGCGGCTGCAGGTTGGCGCCCTGGGCGCTGGTAGAGGCCTGGTGCCCACCACAGAGCTGCCATCCAGGAGCGCGGCTGCCCCGGGCAAAGAGCCGGGCCTGGGCCCTGCCCCGCCGCTTCTCCGCCGGCGCCCATCCGGCCTCTGGCTCCTGCCTGGCCCTGGGTCCCCGGCCGGTGCCGAGAGTCGGGGCAGGCGCCGGCCACGCCCCTGCCTGGACGCCAGAGCCGGGGGGGGGGGGGGATGCTGGCGCGCGGGCGGGGCCCTGTGGCTGCGGGCGGCTTGTTTCGGTTGCCAGGGAGACGGGTGCCGGAAACGCAGCCACAGAGGCGCGGCGGGTTCGAGGCTGCCCAGGTACCAGCCCCCCCCCCCCCGCCCCACAGGCCCTGGGGTCGCCGCCCCTTGGTCCCCTCAGCCGCTGTGTGCCCCGCTTCCCTGCAGCTCCTCTCAGCCCCTGGCTCCCCCTGCTCCGGGGGACTTAGCCCCACCCTGCCCAGAATTCCTGGTTCCCCAACTTCTTACAGTCCTGCTCCCCCTCACACACACACAGCATCAGTATCCCTGGTTCCCCTGCTCCTCTAGAGACCCCTATGCCTCCCCCCACCCCAAGTCCCTCTCAGTCCCATCCCCGGGCTCCCTCACTCCCTAGGTGCCCCACCCCTGAAATCCCTGCCTGGTCCTCCCGTGCTGCCACCCCGGCCCTAACTGTGGTTCCCCCTTTCCTTCCTGAGGCTTACGTCCCTTCCTTTGCCTCCTGCTGTGTTAGCTAGGATGGGGGTCTGTGCTCCCACTGCCCCCCTGCTGTGTTAGGATGAGGGGCCCTGTGCTCTTGCCACTCCTGCTACGTTAGGTAAGACAGGATGGTACACAGCATGGTTCACTGTGGTACATGGGTTGGGGAGGCTGTGCCTTCAAGGCCATTCTCCCCACTGTGGCACGTAGGATGGGGAGAAGTGCCCTTGCCACCCCCTCCCAGTGTGGTGGATAAGGATGGAGTGAGGGAGTCCACCCTCACTGCCTGTGGTTTGCTGAGTGGCAAAACTTTGGAGGAAGGAAGTGGCAAGTGAGGGGCCCTTCACTGTTCCCTACCAAGAGACAGTCACACCTACAGCCAGCACACCCCTGCTGGTCGCATGCGGCACCAACGCTAGATCAGGTCAGTTCAGTGAGACTAGTGGCTGGGTGAACTGGACAAGTGATGCCCCCATGTGAAGCAAGTCACTCTTTCAGGCCTCCATCAGAGGTGGGGCGATCCCTTTGTTGTGATGGCCTAACACACAACATTTGGGTTTTGAGCTGGCTGTGTCCCTTTGTCAGTACTGTCTTTTCTTGATGTGATGCAGTACACAGTACATCACAGTGTTGTCTCCCTTCTCTTTCCCAGGAACCAGGACAGTTTTTCCTTTTCACTCACTCTCTGATGAAGCAACCTGGATGGTTCTTGATGGTTTGAAGAAATATTTTTTTGCACTTGCTGATATTTGGGGCACTGGAACTGGGTTTTTCTGTGTCACTCTCTGCTCTGTCCCTTTGGCTGCAAAGTCACTGCTCTCTGCTTTGGACCTCCCAGTCTCACTTCCAGCATGTGGTCACTGATTCTGTACCTCAGAATGAGATCTGGCTGTCATTTTGCACTAGTTCCAAAGGAATAGCTGTGTCAGTCTAGTTCAACAAAACAAACAAGGAATCTTGTGGCCCTTTTAAAGAATAACAAATTTGTTTCTTGCATGAGCTTTTGCAGGAGAAAATTGAATTTTCATCCATGAAAGGTCACGTGATAAATAAATGTATTAATCTTTAAAAGGGCCATAAGATTCCTTCCAAAGGGTAGTAGCTGTTAGTCTAGTTCTGCAAAACAGGCAAGAAGTCCTGTGGCACTTAAAGACTAGCAAATTTATTTATCACATGAGCTTTTGTGGGAGAAAATCCCACTTTGTCAGACGCTTTGAAGATGGACTTCCACAGGAGGTGCCACAGGACTCCTTGCTTGTTTTACAAGACTCCTTCTTTGTTTTGCACCAGGGCACCCTGATGAGGTGTCTGTTGGTAAGAGAGATGTCCCATTCCCATTTGTTGCTGATTTGATCTGTTCTTTCCAGTTCCTCATAGATTGTTGTTGCAGGAGCTGGGCTGACATCTTGAGCTTCCCTGCTGTTTGGAGGCAGAAGCTGTTGAGCAGGGAGTGGTAATGTGTGGGGGTGAATCATATGTTCGTTTGGGTTTAGTTTTTGACCCTCTCTACAGAATGGAGCACTTGCTACTTTGATTGAGGTGACATCAGAAATTGAATTTGTTTGTATGTTGATGAGCAGGGGGAACCAGTTCAGTTGTGCTCAGTAGCCATCGTCATGGATGTTCCTGTGCAAACAGAGGATTTGCAGAATTTTATTGTGGTATTCAAGTAGCGCCTTAGATTTCACTCCTGTGTAGTAGAATGGGTCCAGTATTCATGCCAGATAGCTATAACAGAAGTTTTATTGGGAAGAGGTGTGCCTTTTGGCTGCTTCTTGATGGCACAGAAGATCTGTTCAGCTTTTTCTTGAAGTCCTTTGATAACCAGTCTGAGGCTTCCAGGTGAGTTTATTATGAGGTCCTGGTCTATGTCTCTGTAGTAAAATTTTACTCTGTTTTAGTTGTTTCTGGGCTTTTGCCTGAAATGTTGTGATGTATGTTTGTTCCATTTTGCAATACAAGGCCATGTTAAGGACCAGGTTTCTAGAAGGCATCTGTTTCTCCACAGACCAGCATACGTGACTGACCAGTCATCAACGGACAACAAGCACTTTATATTCTAGTTATTTAATAGGAGGCTCAGATTCAGGGGATGGTTTCAGTGGGGCTAATGAGATGGGTTGAAGAAGGCCATGCTGAGGTTACATCCCTATCTTGCTCCCTGTTCTTGCTTGAAGGTCTCTTTATCTGTTGTTTATGTTTATCTTATTTGATGCACTGGTAGACAGATTAACATGGGGTACAGATGTTATAACTGAGATGCAATATCCTAAGGATTTCATAGTCTGAACACTACACACATTGTTGTAAATTTAAAAGCTGTTTAACAATGTTAACCCACAGGTGAGCTATACTGGTTTTCAGCCTTGCTTAAAGAAACTAGATGTGCACAAGTCCATGGGGCCGGATGAACTGCATCCGAGGGTGCTGAGGGAGCTGGCTGATGAGATAGCAGTACCATTGGCCATTATCTTTGAAAACTCGTGGCGAACGGGGGAGGTGCCAGAGGACTGGAAAAAAGCAAATATAGTACCTATCTTCAAGAAAGGCAAAAAGGACGATCCAGGGAATTACAGACCTGTCAGCCTCACCTCAATCCCTGGAAAAATCATGGAGCAGCTTCTCAAAGAATCCATCCTGAAACACTTGGAGGAAAATAGAGTGATCAGGAACAGTCAGCATGGATTCACCAAGGGTAAATCATGCCTGACCAACCTCATCGCCTTCTATGATGAGATGACTGGATTTGTGGATGCGGGAAGAGCCGTTGATGTCATATACCTTGACTTTAGCAAGGCTTTTGATACGGTTTCCCACAGCATTCTCATTGGCAAATTAAGGAAGTATGGGTTAGATGCATGGACTGTAAGGTGGATAGAAAACTGGCTAGAACAACGGTTTCAGCGTGTAGGAATCAATGGCTCCATGTCAAGTTGGCAGGCAGTAACGAGTGGTGTGCCCCAGGGGTCGGTCCTCGGGCCAGTTCTGTTCAATGTTTTCATTAATGATCTGGATGATGGGATAGATTGCACACTTAGTAAGTTTGCAGATGATACCAAACTGGGGGGAACGGTAGACACCCTGGAGGGCAGAGACAGGATTCAGGGAGACCTAGACAAACTGGAGCAGTGGGCCAAGAGGAATCTCATGAGGTTCAACAAGGATAAGTGTAAAATCCTGCACTTGGGATGAAAAAACCCCATGTACTGCTGCAGGCTGGGGAGTGATCAGCTAAATAGCAGCACTGGAGAAAAGGACCTGGGAGTCATGGTGGATGGGAAGCTGGATATGAGTCAGCAGTGTGCTCTTGCTGCCAAAAAGGCCAATGGCATACTGGGCTGCATCAGAAGAAGTGTTACCAGCAGATCGAGGGATGTGATCATTCCCCTCTATTCTGCACTAGTGAGGCCACATCTGGAATACTGTGTCCAGTTTTGGGCTCCCCACTACAAAAAGGACATGGACAAATTAGAGAGAGTCCAGAGGAGGGCAACCAAAATGATCAAAGGGCTGGAGCACAAGCCCTATGAAGAAAGACTGAAGGAACTAGGCTTATTTAGCCTGCAGAAGAGAAGACTGAGGGGGGATTTGATAGCAACCTTCAACTACTTGAAGGGTTGCTCCAAGGAGGAGGGAGCTCGACTGTTCTCGGTAGTAACAGAGGGCAGAACGAGAAGCAATGGTTTCAAGTTACAGCTGGGGCGGTCCAGGCTGGATATTAGGAAAAACTTCCTTACTAGGCGAGTGGTGAAGCATTGGAATAAGTTGCCTAGGGAGGTGGTGGAATCTCCATCTCTGGAGGTGTTCAAGTCCCAGCTGGACAAAACACTGACTGGGATGATCTAATGGGAGTGGTCCTGCTTTTTTTGGCAGGGGGTTGGACTAGATGACCTTGTGGGGTCCCTTCCAACCCTATGATTCTATGATTCTATGATTCTATCAGTGTACAGTGAGGCCTAGGGGCCTTAGCATGAGCTGGCACCTGATCTGCCAGAGTCACAAAGACACTGGATTGTAGCTAGTGGGTGTCACGTGTATGTATGAGGCACATTTGTGAGTGTGAGTCTGTCCATACCCCTTTTCTCCCTTTGCAGGAGAGGCATTTTAGTCTACACCCAGCACTTTGTTAGATAGAAAAGGTAAGATGGAGCCAGCACAAGGGGTCTCTAGAGAGAACAAATCCAGACAGTCCAAGTGGGAAATCGTGCATGAAGAACAGCGTTCTTTAGATGATGCATAGGCTCAGAGGCCAGAGTCACAGTGCTGTTACCTTGTGATGGCATTTTGTAGTGGGCTCCCTAGAGAAAGTGACTTACTGGTGTCTGGGGATGCTTCCCCTTCACTGAATGGCTGGGCCACAGCTCTAGGTGTGGAAAGAGAGAGGATGGAGAGCCAGCTCCTGTGCACAGATTGGGTAACTGCCAGCTACTAAGGTGGATGGCAGAGAAGAGAGTAGGAAGCGTGCCTGCTTGCTAGAATAGGGTGCAGCTGTGTTCTGAGAGAGAAGAGAGTCCCACCCTGGGTATGTGTGTCTACACTTGGCCCCTCACTCATGTTCTCTGGGCTAGTGCAGTGCTGGGCTGTCCCCACAGAGAGACCCTCACCTGATCCCAATCCAAGTTAATTTAATTGGTTCCATGCCTTCAGTAGGCTGGCCCATGAAACACAGTCCTGTGTGCCATGCACTTGGGTTTGCCTTTTTTCTGAGCTACCTTCATTTTAACTGAGTCCCTGTGTTGAGCAGTGCCCCTAAATCATCTGAGCTTAAGTAAAGGCTCCCAGTGATGCATCCCCCAAGTGCTTTCACAGTCAGACCCCACAGGGCAGGGCTGAGGAACAATGAAGTTTCCTCTGCATCAAGCACTGCATTAACACCTTTCAGCTGTCAGCAGGCTGTTCCTTGCACCTTTGTAGGGCCATGGTATATCTAGAAGGTACAAAGCGAGTTCTTTGCCAAAGGACTGAAGTTGCTGCTTTAGTGAATTCTTGAATGTGATGTAGCATATGTCTCTAAATATTGAAACTCCTGAAAGTGGCTTCTCTGTGTGAGCAAACGTGCACAGACTCCACCATTCTAGCTGAGACAACACTGAGATACCCTTTTTTATGAGACTACCTGTTTGGTTGGTAAAGTTTATGGTATTGATGCAATCTAAGTAGTCTTCTGTAAAAAGCTGTTACACTTGGTCCCACACAACATTCTGATAACAAAACAACTAGATTGAAATGCAATTAATGTGGCACATATCTAGTGGATTAAAAGGGGGTTAACTGATACCAAAATGTGATTATGAACAGGGAATCATGGAATGGGTGTGTTTCTAATGGGGTCCACTGGGATTGGTTCTTGGCCCTCTCCTACTTAACATTTTTTATCAAAGTCCTGGAAGAAGAAAAAATCATTACTGATAACATTTTCAGACTACACAAAGATCAGGGGAGTGGTAAATAATGTAGAGGACAGGTCACGGATATAAAGCAATCTAGGTCATGATGCAATGAATGGAAGTTTAAGCAAGACAAATTCAGATTGGAAATAAGGCGTACATTTTCAATAGTAATAGTAGTAAAAACACTAAACAATTTAGCAAGAGTCATGCTGGAATTTCAATCACTGACCATTTTTAAATCAAGGTTGAATGGTTTTTCTAAAAGATCTGCCTTGGGATTTATTTTGGGAAAGTTCTCTAGCCTGTGTTATACAGGAGGTCAGACTAGGTGACCACAATAGTCCCTTCTGGCCTTGGAATCTATGGATCTCTTCACAGACTGGGCACAAGCAAACCATATACATTTTAACATGGATAAATGTAAATGTATACATCTGGGAACAAAGAATTTAGGCCAAACTGACAAGATGGGAGAGTCTCCTGGGAACCAGTTACTGAGAAAGATTTGGGGGTCAGGTCATGGTGGCTAGCTAGCTGAGCATGAACTCCCAGTGTGAACCTGTGGCCAAAACAACTAATGCAGTTCTGGAATACTTAAATAGGGGAATCTATAGGAGAAGTAGAAAGGCTCTTTTACCTCTGTATTTGGCACAGTTCTGGAATCCACAGTTCAAGAACGATGCTGATAAACTGGAGAGGGTTCAAAGAAGAGCTATTAAAATAATTAAAGGCAAGTAAATGTGTTGTGTGATCACAATGGTCCCTTCTGGCCATCTGAATCCTTCCAGAGGAGCCAGCCACCACGAGTACCTAATAGTGGAGCAGGGCCAGCTCAGGGGGTTGTGGTGCCCCAAGCCAAATTTTGATTTGGTGCCCTCCCATCTCATTCACGGAGGTTGAAAAGGGTTTTCCAAAGTGCATAAATCTCCAGCATCTGCCTCCAGAGGGGTTTAAAGTGCACTCTGTCTACATGACTTAAGCTGCAGGTTGACTAACAGGGCTTGAGCTGCTAGGAAAGAGTTGAAGAGGCAGAAGCCAGCCTGATCATCAGGGGGCCTAGGTGCCCCTAAGAACTGTCACTTGAAGCCATGTCTATCTCTTGCCTCATGGTGGAGTAGGTGGTAGAGTAGGGCACGTTTTCTCAACCTTTTCAGGGTCATGACACAGCTAGGAGACTTCCCAGCTGGGTGTGACACACCAAGGGCCTGTCTCCCACTCTCCTCATTTTATTCCCAGGTCCTTGCAGCCTCCAGAGCATTGGCAGCCCAAGTGCTGCCAGCTCCCCCCACCTTGCTTGTGGGCAGAGTGGGGGAAGCCAGGAGGCACCAGGCCTGGGAGCCTCCTGGGATTACAGAGACCCTTGCAGCCTTGGGACTGCTCCCAGCCCAAGTGCTGCCAGCTTCTCTCACCCTCCTACAGGGCTGAGTGGGGCAGGGAGAGCCAGCATCAGTGGCATCACTGGGGCTCAGAGGCTGCAGTGTTCCAGAGACTGTCTTGGAGCATGGCAGCCTTCAGACTGCTGAGCACTGTCACAGCCTTGTTCAGCCTGGGAGCAGGACAAGGCGAGCTGGCCTCTGGCTGGGAGCAGGGCGGCGTGACACCAGTTTACGGCAACATGCCTCCTGCTCTTCACGACACATTTTTGTGTCACAACATACCAATTGAGAACAGCTGGAGTAGGGAACTGCTGAGCAATATGAAACCCTTCTGAATGAGCATGGCATGGAAAAGACTTCACAGCAGCTGAATTTCAGTTATAGGAGGAGGACTCCCTGCTTTGTATTAGATAATTATGCTGTGAGGCACTCTGAACTGCAAACAGCAATTGCTCTGTCCTGTTGTTTCAGTGACATCTATCCTCCTTGCAGACGGTATGGCTGGTAACAAGAAGGAGGTAATACTACAGGTCAGTAACAGAGCTCTGTGCTAAAAGTGCATTTCAAAACTGATGGTATGGTATCTTTTATGCTTGCTCTCAATACTACTGGTTAGGTTTGGCCTGGATTACTCCAGCTTTTGCTGGCAAAGCTATGGTGCAAGATTGCAACAGAGGCAAATGTTCCTGGATGGGGCAAGGGTGGGAGAGAGGCTGCAGCAAATCAAAGCAGCCCCCAAAGCAGGTGCTTTTTATTTTAAGGATGCAGCATGTCAGTTTACAACAAGGGGTTGTGGTAATTCAGTCTGTGCCACTTTGACTCCTATGAAACTCTGAACTGAACTCCAAACTGCTATTCCAAGTCCTAGTCTATGTTAAATATTGACATCCTCAGAGTTGTCACCAGGAGTGTCACTGCCTTGGGGGAAAAACCCGGGGCCTGGGCCCGGGCTCCACCAACCGATTCTCTGCCGGGGTCAATCCGGCCTCACGTTCCTGCCTGGACCTGGGTACCCCGCTAGGGCCGGGAAAGGCAGGTGCCACTGTAGGCGGCCCAGCCTGAATTCCTGGCGGCGGATCGGGCCAGGAGAGGCAGGTGCCGGCAGATCTCCAGCTGGGGCCAGTGCCGGGAGAGGCAGGGGCTGCCCCTGACATTCAGGGGAATGGCGCTCGGAGTCGGGGCACGAGCCCTGTGCGCCAGGCAGCAGCAATGCCCCTGGTTGTCACCATTTAAAAAGAATTGAGCAGGGATTCCACCTAGAAAGTCTTCCTGTGCTGAGAGTGAAAGGAACTGGAGGAGGAGGGGTGCAGAAAGGGGTAGGTGAGGCTTTTTCCAGTGATCATACTTGGCTAGAAATTGACTGTCCTAAGAAAACCAAGAAAATTCTACCCCTTCCAGCTAAGTCTTTCATAGAACACTGAGTAGAAGTAGGGAAATAGCATCACCTCTGCAAGTAGCATAAATTAAACCACTGATGGAATATTGCATATAGTTCTGGTGTCCAGAGGGTTGAAAGAAGATCTATGAGAAAGATTCTAGGAAATCCTGCTTGATACCAACTTAAGAAGTAAATTGATCATAGTCAATAAATAGCTAAATGGGGAAGAGATTTCTGATATTACAGGGCTCTTGACTCACACAGACAAAGGCACAAGAAGACCCAAAAGCTGAAAGTGAAGGTAGAAAAACTGAAATTGGAAATAAAGTGCAACTACTTGTCACTGTGGTTGACTATTCATTGGAACAGATTACTGAGGATGTGATGGATTCTCCATCACCTGGAGACTTTAAACTGAAGCCAGCTGTCTTGTTAAATCTCCTGTAGTACAATGACAAGTTACTGGGCTTCATGCAACAATTGCTGGTTGAAATTCTGCCTTTTGTCATGTAGGAGTTCAAAGTAAATGGTGCTCTCTGGCTTCAAAATCTGAGTCAATCATTTTAGTGCCACAGGATCTGTTTCTGTCCTACTCTGGTTTGAAACCAGATTATGTGAGGTCTAAGCTATCAGCAATCAGCATGTGGTATTGGAAGGCAATTGCCAGTACTTATCCTACTATTTTGCCTTAAGGCAGGGATCTCAAACTCAAATCACCACAAGGACCGCATGAGAACTAGTATGGGGCCGCATGAGAACTAACATGTTAGCCCGAGGGCCGCGCCACTGAAACCTTTTCATACAACAATATTGCAAATATTGGTAATGATAGCATCATTGTGGGCCAGAGGAAATAGCTTCAGGGGCCGCATGCAGCCCATGGGCTGTATGTTTGAGACCCCTGCCTTAAGGGAAAGTTTAGAGACAAGAACAGTAGTTAGCAGATTGGCCATATCAGGTGTTGGTTTCTTCTGGGCAGTGCAGACTGTTGTATCTTGAGATAGGTTGGTAGTTCACTCCCTGAGAGAGACATCGACCATTTCCATCAGGGTGGCTTTGCATTAAAGGGCTTCCAGTTTTGAAGCTCAGTCCCCAGTGTGAGATCTGGTGACCTTCCAAGTTACACTTCCAGTCCCAACTATTTTGTAGTAGGGTGGAGGCTGAGCACTGGGGTTGTGGAGCAGGAGAGGCATTGTTGGATGTGACAGCCTGCCTAATGCTTTGTGTTTATGTGGTGTGGATTGGCTGTTAATCTGTCAGGGTAGGAATGCTGTGTTTATGCAGATACATATGCATACCACTAGCCAGAACAGACAGTGGTCTGTTCTGTAAACAGTGACCTGGGCATCTCTAGAGTATTCTAGGGTTCTATCTGTGTAATGTGGCCAACCTCACAGAGGCATATTATGTAATCTAGCACTCTGTCCTGACTTGGCTCTTATGTAAGATATATATTCCTTCAGTATGTGGCTTTTCTTTTCTTCAGCAGTCAGTCCTGAAACTTAACTTCTTCTTCTTTGAGTAGCGTCCTGTGGGTGCTCCACCTTACGTGTTGTAGCGTCCCTGCACTGTTGAAGGGAGTTTTCATAGCAGTTAGAGTCCCCAAGCTGCGCTTGCGCAGAAGGTGTCTCTTGCTGGCCCTAACAAGCCTTCAGCGTGCACACAGGTGCCTCCCCTCAGTTCCTTTTCAACAGTCCCCGGCTCTACAACAGATCCTCCAGCTCTCCAGTTTCTCTCTCCTCAGAGCTCCTGTCTCACAGAAAACAAACTATTTCTATTTACCTTTTCCTCAGGAATTCTTTCTTCTCCTATTTAAAAAAAAAAAAAAAAAAAAAGAAGAGGTCAGACCTTTCTGTTTTCAACCATGGTCCCCCCCCCCCTTTTTTCCTGCCACTGCCTGTGTTCCTTAGCTCTTCTTTAAAAAGAAGAAAAGGAAAATCATTTAAATATAAAGAAACAGCCAAAAAAGAGAACAGAAACTGAGAAACCTTCTACAGACGAAGCACAGATCCACACATAACATGTCGGCATCTCCAGGATTCAAGAGATGCGGGAAGTGTAATGAGGTGATGCCAGCCTCTGACGGCCACTCTCAGCGCATTCGCTGCCTGGGAGAATCACACTCACCTCAGAAAAATGCAGCCACTGTCTCAATCTAAGCTCAAGAGCGCAAAAAGACAGGGAGTTGCAGCTAAAAGTCCTATTAATGGAAAAATCACTGGCTCCGAAGTCTGATTCAGCTTCGGATCAACCGAGCGTGAGTCGCTCGGATGAGATGCATAAAAGGAGAAAGTCTTCACATAAAGCTGCACTGGTGCCCAAGAAAGGACGGTCAACAGAGTCAAAATCATTATCAAAAAGACCCGCCGCAGAGGCTAAAGGTTCCTTGGTGGGCATATCACATGTGCTGCACCGACACTCCAATATACGAGAAGGTGCCTTGTCAAATTGCACTAAGGAACCGGTGCCGACAAGCGCCCCAGCACCTTCTGGCTCTTACTCCCCGGTTCCGAATCAAGCCTTAACACTGGCTTTGCCACAAGCAGAGTCAATAGATCATTTGGTGCTGTGCATAGAAGGAGACTTACAGCCCATTCCGTGCAGAACTAGGTCATCCGAACCAATGCATTCTGACACTCTCCGCTCAGCACCGGCAGATAAAACTATAACACATCTAAAGCCTCTATCAATAGACAGTGGGGTATCACATTGTGGGTCTCGCTCTCATCGGACCCCTCCTCCCTCCCCTCCAAGAAAGAGTCATGCAAACAGCATCATTTATCTCCTCATCCCTCTGTTAACTCTTCACCATCAAGACACCTCAGCAGATGCTCTTCAATAGGCACATACCATTCATTCCACAGCCTCTGCTCTCGCTCACACCGATCTTCTACAGAGTGACCCTACCATTATAGTAGATCGCGATCCCCCTGCCGGCATTCTACTCGCTCCTGCCGCTCGCACTATCATCCGCACTGCTCTCATTATCCGCATTATAAGCACAGCAAGGGCTATAGTACAAGAGACAGACATAACCATTCTGCTTCACCAGATAGGCGATCTAGCCCGAGGCACATTGATAATAGACGTTCTTTATCTACAAGCTCTTCACATTCCCCAGTACATTCAGAAGTCGCTGCTTCTATTAACACACTAATGTCACAACCCTCTGCTCGAGAGGCATCTCCAATACACAAAACCCTTGCACCGGCTGCTACAGCCTACTCTGATGATCACAGACAGTTTAATGAACTATTCAGATGAGTTGCCCAGGAGCTCGAAATACCCCTAGAAGAAGTAGCAGAATTGCAGTACAAGCTCCTCAAAATTTAAACACCACAGCTTCATCAAAGATAGCAATCCTTATGGATGAAGCAATTGTGGAACCTGCCAAGATAATTCGGCAAACACCAGCATCAGTACCATCAACTAATAAACAAACTGACAGAAAATACTTTATCCCTGCCAAGGGAATGGAATTCCCATTCTTTCACCCAGTGCCCAGTTCCTTAGTCATAGACGCAGCAAACCAAAGAAATAAAAATCCTAGTTTTAAATCTACACCAACAGATAAAAATTGGAAGTGCATAGATAGCATAAGAAGGAAAGTATACTCATCTTCCACCCTCATTATGAGAGTGGCCAATTACTTGGCTCTCCTCTCTAATTATAATCACAATATTTTTGATAAGCTAGCAAAATTAATTCCAGATATAACAGAAGCTAAGAGGGAACAGTTTAGATCTATACTTACCGAAGGTCAACCTGTTGCTCAGACTTTCTTGCAAGCATCAATGGATACGGCGGACACGGCAGCCAGAATTATTGCCTTGGCTGTTGTTCTCCAACAGGCATCCTGGTTACATGCTGTAGTTCTTCCATGGGATCTGCAAAATAAAATAGAGGACTTACCTTTTGAAAATAACCAGCTGTTTTCAGAGAAGACAGACCATGTATTGCACTCAATGAAAGATTCCAAGGCCACATTGAGAACACTAGGTATGTATGCCCCTACCTTTAAGAGGAGGCCATTTAAAACTCAACAATATCCACATCGTTATAATACCCAATATCAGCCTCAGCGCCAATCTAGAGCGTACGAACACCAACACAGAACAAAACAATGTTCCTACAAGAGAAAACAACAGGCACAGACATTCCCCAACAACCAAGCCCTACCACCAAAGACACAATTCTGATGTCTTGGTCAAGGGTCTGAGAACATATGTCCACATAGCAGCATAAAGGACCAGGCTACTAACCTTGAGTGTCAGTTACAAAAATTCTCACATAACTGAGCTCACATCACCTCAGATAGTGGGTCTTAGACATTATAAAATAAGGCCTTACTATTCCCTTTATTAAAATCCCCCCCTACACCACCCTTCCCCATCCCTCTTCAGGGACACCGATCACGTATAAGTGCTTAGGGAGGAGGTATCCCAACTGTTAACTTTGGGAGCAATTGAAAGAGTGCAACACCATTCTAAAGAAAGGGATTTTTACTCAAGGTATTTTGTTGTCCAAAAAAGGACGGGGTTGGAGACCCCTATTAGACTTAAGGCCTTTGAACAAATATATTAAAAGGGAAAGGTTTAAGATGGTAGCATTCAATACTATTATACCTATGCTGCATCAGGGCAACTGGTTCTCAGTCCCTCACCTAAAAGATGCGTATTTTCATATTTCTATCCATCGTTCCCACAGGAAATTCCTGAGATTTATACTCAACGGACATCACTATCAACACAGGGTCCTCCCCTTCGGACTCTCAGTAGCCCCTCGTGTTTTTTCCAAAGTCCTAGCAGTAGTCCCCGCCTGTCTAAGAACTCAAGGCATAACCATTTATCCGTACCTAGATGACTGCTTAATCATAGCAAGGACATTCGAAGATGTGACAGCAGCCACGAGGCTCACCATGATGCTTTATCAAAATCTAGGACTCAGAATAAACGTAGAAAAGTCCACGTTGATTCCATCCCAAAGAATAGAGTAAATTTTGGTGCTTCTTGATGCAACACCTGGCAGAGCAAGCCTGCTCAAGCATCGTTCAAAAGCAATCATCAAGCTGGTAGACCACCTACAAATGGCTCCTACAGTCCCAGCAAGAATCATACTCCAGCTGCTAGGTCACATGGCAGCCACCACCGTGGTTGTACCATACACAAGACTCAAAATGAGGCCGCATCAATCTTGGCTTGCAACAGTTTACAGACCACATCGCCATTCGCAGCACAAGATACTCTATACCTTCCACTATCAAGGAATCTCTCGAGTGGTGGAAGATCCCACTGAACCTTTGACTAGGTGTTCCATTTACAAAACCACAGCCATCAGTAATAATAACAATGGATGCCTCCCTCACCAGGTGGGGAGCACATACTGAAACGCACAAAATCCAGGGCAGATGGACAAGATCTGAAACCTTAATGCACATAAACATCTTAGAGATGAGAGCGGTAAGGTATGCCTGCCATTACTTTCTTTCCGTCATAAAGGGGAAAACAGTCACCATCATGAGGGACAACACTGCCACCATGTTTTATATAAATTGACAAGGTGGAGCGAAGTCCCCCTCTCTGCATGCGGAAGCCATAAAATTATGGAACTGGTGCGTCTCCCATTCAGTAACAATATTGGCTGTCTACCTCCCTGGAGACGAGAATCTAATTGCGGACACACTGAGCAGAAGGTTTCCTCTTGCTCACGAGTGGCAATTGCACAACAAGGTGCTCACAAAAATTTTTCAAAGATGGGGCTTCCCGTCGATAGATCTATTTGCCACATTCAACAAGAAATGCCCAATTTTCTGTTCCAGAGCAGGAAACCAACCAAGATCTTTAGGAGATGCCTTTGTCATAAGTTGGTCAAAGGGTATACTATACACCTTTCCACCAATCCCACTCATACATAGAGTAATACAAAAGATAATGCAGGATCGGGCCACAATAATTCTAATAGCACCGGCTTGGCCTAGACAGGTTTGGTACCCGCACCTACTTGCACTATCTTTGCACAAACTACTCTGCCTTCCAGACACTCCGACACTTCTTTACCAACAGAATGTAGCACAACATCACCCCTACATACACAAATTACACATGACAGCCTGGTTCCTCAGTGGTTCCATGGCATGGAACTACAGTGCTCCAAGCAGGTCCGCAACATCCTTTTAAATAGCAGAAAGCCATCCACAAGAAAATCTTATTTTCAGAAGTGGCATAGATTTCACTACTGGTGCCATAACAAACAGATCCTACCGGCTTTTTCATCCATTCCACAAATACTGGACTATTTGCTAGAACTTAAATTAGTGCACTTATCAAACAACTCTATAAGAGTCCATCTGGCTGCAATTGCCACCTTCCACGACACGTTCTCCACCACTCACAACTCAAATAATCCGATTCTGTGTCGTTTTTTATCTGGCCTACAAAGGTTGTATCCAAATAGACATCCTACAGCAATTCCGTGGGACTTAAATTTAGTCTTGAAGACCTTGATGAAACAGCCATTTGAGCCTATGTCATCATGTTCTCTGTACCAGTTGGCACTCCTTGTTGCAATCACGTCAGCAAGGAGAGTTAGTGAAATAAATGCACTTAGAGCAGGCCCACTGTATACAACATTCTACAAGGACAAAGTAACCCTTTGGCCAGATCCCAAATTTCTACCAAAAACTGTTTCCGATTTCCATCTCAACTAGGCCATACACCTACCTATCTTTTACCTGGAAGCACATGAAAACCACTGCCATGCAGCGCTACATACTCTAGACGTTAAACGCGCCATTACATATTACCTAGACAGAGCTAAACAATTCAGACAATCAAACAGACTTTTCATATCATTCTCAGAACGCCTCAAGGGGAAGCCCATTTTGAATCAAAGACTGTCCAAAAGGATTAAAGACTGCATTCATTTATGCTATGACTTATCGAACCACTCATTACCTTCTGATGTCCGCTCACATTCCACCAGAGCCATGGCCTCCACCACAGCATTCCTCAATGACATTCCCATAGTGGATATCTGTAAAGCAGTTACTTAGTCTACACCACATACATTCATATCGTATTATGCACTAGATTTGGAGGAGGCCAAGGACACACAGATGGGTAGGGCAGTACTCTCCACTATACAAGGAAACCCTCCTCCTTCGGTGGAGAACTGCTACACAGTCACCTAAGGTAGAGCACCCACAGGACATCACTCAAAGAAGAAAGAGTAGTTGCTCAGCTATAGTAACTCTGTTCTTCAAGATGTGTGTCCTGTGGCTGCTCCACCACCCTCCCTACCTCCCCTCTTTCCTACTTATGATATTTTTCAGATGTCTGGAACGTCAAAAAGGAACTGAGGGGAGGCAGCCGCGCACACGCTGAAGGCTCATTGGGGCCGGCACGAGACACCTTCTGCGCAAGCACAGCTTGGGGACTCTAACTGCTACGAAAACTCCATTCAGCAGCACAGGGATGCTACAACACCTAAGGTGGAGCAGCCACAGGACCCACATCTCAAAGAACAGAGTTACTACAGGTGAGCAACTACCCTTTCTCTGCAAATCCTCCCACTGATAATGTATTTTTTCATAATGTCATTCATGAAAACAGTGGAACCATTTTTGGTGAAACTTTTAACAAAGAAAAAATATAGTATGAGGCAGCCTTCTGGCATGGAAAAATTCCAGTTCCACCTATAAGTACTGGGGGAAGGAAACGTCTGTGTCATTTCTACTGATTTCCTACATGTATCTTCAAAAAACCAAGGAAATTCTCACAAACTAAGAATTGCCCTTAAAAAACACACACACACACACAAACAACCAAGCAGCTCCTAGTTAGGGTTGACTAAAAGACACATCCACCCAAATCCATAAAAGCCAGGAAGTGTCCAGGTAGAGTATTGTCCTTTAGCATGCCTTATCACCACATATCATGGTCACTGCTTTCCTTGGTAGACTCTGCCTTTCATAGGGTTACCAGATACCAAAGCATGGAAAGGAGGACAGTGAAATACAAAAAGGAGGACATTGGAGGACACATGGAGAAAAATATAGTACTAAATGTAATACTTTTTGTTTTTAGGGGACCCTGGAATGCTTCCCCCTAAAAATAGGGTGTTCTGGGGCATTCCAGCGTACTTTAACCCCGTAAGTAAAAAGCCAGACAAAATCATGTAATTTTTAAATGCCTGCCAGATGGAGGACATGAAGGTAAAAAGGAGGGCATGTCCTCCTTTTGCCTGACATCTGGTAACTGTAATCCTAGCCTTTCATGAAATAAGTCCAACATAACATATGCAAAGATCCAAAGGGGCAGCCATGTTAGTCTCGTTTAGTAAAACAAACAAACAAGGAGGCCTGTAGCACTTAAAGCCTAACAAATTTATTTTTTCCATGAGCTTTCGCGGGCGAAAATCTGACTTTGCCAGATGCTTTGAAGATGGGGGAACTTACAGAATGGTAGGAAATAAATGCAGGGAAGCGTGAGTCATAGGAACAGGTCACACTGTAACAGCAATTCTCTGATTGCTGCTCAGATGCATTCAGTAATAGGTGTGTCTGTGCTGGAGCACTGGATTGGTTGGAAAATCTTTTGTTCTAGCCTGTCAGGAGAGGGTAGGCAGTCACCAACCCCCACATCACCCACTGGCTATATATATGGCTGCCTCCCTACCCCTCCCCAATTTCATTTCTACCACCTTACACATTGGATCCAGAACGTCCGCTCCTTGCGAAAGAAAGCAGCCTGTCCGCGTTTGTAGGAGCTTCACGCCCGACTGGGAGCACCTTTTCAGGGACATAGTTCCATCAAAGAGGACTCCAACATTCGGGATGGAACATCAAGATCCACCGTGCCAGAGTTTAAACCCTGCACTGAATGCGGCAGGGCCTTCCCCCAGGATGACCCCCATGGGAAGTGCCTCCGGTGCTAGGCAAAGACCATCTGGTCACCGCCTGCTCCATATGCCTGTCCTTCAAACCAAGGACAATCAAAGATAAGGAGCAAAGGCGCCATTCCCTAGCCTCTGAACAGGCTCAGCACTCCTCTTCCGAGTCTTCGGGTCAGCGCTGTGAGCCAGCTTGATGCCGGGACCTACCCAGCACCGACAAGATGGAGGCCGCAGGAGACCGAGCTCGGTACCAACTTCGGTACCTCGGCGCCAACGCAGTCCACCGGCACCGGGCTCACCCTGGCGCTGCTCTAGATCACCACCGGCACCGCAAGCTCGCTGCAGCCCTGTACTAACAGTACAGGGACTGCTCAGGCGCCGCTCTGAGTCGCCTCCGGTACCACAGGCTCACTTCAGCCATGTACCGATGGCACCGGTCCCGCCTTGGCACCAGCTGTTCTTGGCACCGCAGGGTTGAACTTCACCCTCTTCCCTGGTGCCACTGCACAAAGGCAGCCCTGCCTCTCCTGGTGAGGGCTCACCATGAGTCCGTTCAGGGTCGCTCCTGATCCCAATGACACTGGAGGCGGTGGAGGCCGCACGGGCACTCCTTTTGTTGCCCACACTTCCTTCCCCAGTACCGGTTAGGAGGGGCAAGCCGGCCTTCATGTCAAAGGCCTGGGTGCATCACGAACGGCACCGGTCTCCATCCCCCCCCCAAACCGCGGGCACCCAAGCCCCGCCGCCCATTACTCCTTCAGGCCAAGGCACAGTATAACCTTCCCCATGGCAACATATAATTTTGCCATCCCCGGTACCACCTCGGGGATCACGAGATGCTTCCCCTTGCTCAAGTCCCAAGGAAGGTCCGTCAAGGGGCTCCAAGCAGCCCCGGCACCATGTTTTGGCACTATCCCCATTCCACTTCCACCCTCATGAATGGTCCCCACATGAGATGTCATCGCCATCAGTCCTGCTGAGGGCATCCGGTACCATCGTCTCCCCAGTACCGGGCTCCTATACAGGTGACCTATCAGCGCACTTCAACCTATTGCGCCGCGCTGCAGCCCATTTGGGGATGGAGGTACAATCCTCTGAGCCCCCCTCAGCTACCCTATTTGGGCCACTGTTTTCTTCAGCGGAACCGGTTATGGTTCCCCTCCACCCCAGTGTCTGGGATCTCGCCTCCTCCCAATAGCAGAACCCAGGTTCCATTTCCCCAGTGTCAGACACGGCTGACCTCAAGTATAGAGTCCCGGGATCAGAGTTCCCCTCCCTTATCGACCACCCAATCCCACCCCTAGATGTGGTGCAAATGGCATTGGGCCCGGGTGAACCCCCTAGCAACCCCCTCCCAGCATCAAGGGAGACAAGGGAGTTAGAACTTCTAGGGCATAAGGTCTACTCCTCCTCTGCCTTACAACTACGGGTTGCAAACAACCAGGCCCTAACCAGCAGATACATGCTGGATGTGTGGGATTCCTTTTCAAAGTTCAGACATCTGCTCCCACCAGAGGCCAAGGTAGAATATGATGCCTTCCTAGAGGAGAGAAGAATAATCTCCCAGGACCTCCTTTTGTCAGCCTGGGATGCGGTAGATACAGCAACCCACACCATGGCCTCAGTCATAACCATCCGTCAAGCGGCCTGGCTCAGGGAAGCCAGGGTGGCCCCCGCTTTGCAGCAGGTGGCACTTGACCTGCCCTTCGGTGGCGATGCCTTGTTCCCGCCTGAGACCCTGGTGGTAGTGGGTACCGCGTGCAACCCTAGGGGAGAGGTAAAATACCTTGGCCTTCTCCCATCAGGGCCCCTTGCATGCCTCCCGGCTACATAAGGCCTACGGGCTCAAGACCCACCCCACCCACCTTTCGTTGGAGATTCGTGGGTAGGAATTTAGTCCCCCCCTTTCAATTAGCAACTTGGGGCCCACTCAGAAGACCCTTCCTCCCTCCCTTTCTCTGCAGGGAAAGGGAGCCTATTTTAACTAATCTGTGACTGCTTCACTGTGGGCTCTCAACAGACTGGATATTCCCATGGCCCTAGCCCATCTCTCAAAAAGGTAGGCAACATTTCCTTCCCTTCCTTCCTCTACTAGAGAAGGGGGAATTCCTTAGGGACGTGACACCCTCCTGCCCCCCCCCCCCGCTTCTTCAGCATGGACGGGGAGGAGCCAGGTCTTAACCTTGCTTCTCTGATTCTAGGAAGGCGCTAACCCTGTGACCCAAGCCCACCTCGATCACTAAGGACTCAGCCGAAATTGCTGCTTCACTCCCGTAGACAGTCCTTAATTCTTGCTGTCCTTAGGGCTATCATCAGAGAAGGAAACGGGTAAAGAATACGAGAAGAGGAAGAAAAGCCCCCCCCCCATCCACCTCTGGGTATTGCTTTGGCCAGCTATCCCTCCTGCTCCTAAGGCATTAGGGAGACCTTCACTGAGCCAAGGGCGAACCACCTGGTAGCTCTAGTCAAAGCTGCAGATACCTCCGGTTTGCGGAGACGCGTGTGCCCAATGGATGACTGGGAAACCCCTTTGCCAGTCTGTCGCAGGCCCTGCAACAGGTAGGACCTGCTGCTGCACATTGAGCTTGGGAGGGACCCCCCGGACACATTTCCCACCCCTACAAAACCAGTAGGTGCACATGCCTAAGTCGGTCCCAGTAAGTCCTTCGCAACCTCCCCAGGACTATAAATTCTATTTAATTATCCCACCCATTAGACGGGAGCATGACGCTCAGTTTTGTTTGCCACCTGCTGCTCTGGGCCCTGGAGGGGGTTACTAAGGCAGAGTCGTTCATGAATCTGTACCTTGCTTCTCGTTCCTCCCCCCCCCCCATGGAGAAACCAACCTGTAATGGCCTGGAACTCCTCCTGTCCCTCTAGGACTGATTTATATCTTTCCAGAATATCTTTGATCAGGAGTCCCTATTAGGCTCCACTCTCCCAGGAAGGTGGTGGTACCTCTCCACTCCTCCCTAACCTGAGTCCGAAGCATCCATTATCACGGTTGCTAGGAGCTTGGGTTCCCTAAACGGAGCATCCCCCACCATGAGGTGGGGTCCCCTCCCGCTTCCCACTCCTGAAGTGGCAACTCCAGATACCCGACCTAGATTCAACTAGGTTAGTGGGATTCACGGGAGAAGAGGCAATACTACCCTCCCCCACCCCACATCCTTTTCGTTGGAGTGGGGGGAAACCCACCTCATGCCTCCCAGTTATCCCTTAGCCTGTCCAGTGGTGACGGCTCGCTGACAGACTTGCTGCACACCATGGGGCTCCATGCATAGCAGTCACCCATCCGGGTTATACCCAAATTTGCTCTCTCCCCCGGGGACGACCAGAGATCCATGGTCGCCCAGGGCTAGCCCAGGGCACTGGCGCCTGGGCACCTGATGGGCAAGATTTGTCTTCCCCTGCAGGACCTCCTTCAGGTTCGGAAGCCATCGGTAGAACTTGCATCACACTCCTGCCATAGAAGATTGTTAAGACTTATCCATCTGCTTACTTCTCAAAGCATAATCTACCAATCCTGATGTCCGATTTGTATAGAAAATCAGGAAACAGCCGTTTTCCCATGATGGAATTCTATCCCGGGTAAGACCGGATAACAACATAGGTCACCCTTGTCGGATTCCCAAATATCCAGGATACACCTGCGGAATCACTGACTATGCCTTGTGAGCATCCTATCTCTGTCAGGTGGTCTTCACAGAAGACCACTGCCTTCTCAGCTAAGCCTTGTCACTTGGAGGGGTCAGTTTTTCCCCCTCTTATGAACTTGCATTCCTGACTCTCACATAGGTGCATCGTAGCTAGGGGCCCATATCACACCTGCCGGTACCCCGGACACGCAGGGTCATATAAATCAATGTATCTTCTAATTCCATAGGCCTCCAGATTGTCACAACTATGTGCCTACTTGGAGGCATCGTGATCTCTGCTTTAATCACTCCTCTGTTTCTCTCCATGTGGTCTTCCTGGTAGTGAAATCCTAGGAGGAACTAGATGGGACAACAGGAAGATTTGCCTCCCTGAGTCTTCATAAGACAACTAAGGCCAACAGTACTTCCAAAAGCCACCTTGCTGGCTTGCAAGTGCCTTGTGGGTCTGGAATATTTCTTCCGAAACGTAAGAAGTCTCCTGGGTCAGGGCTCTGTAACACCGCTGAAGGTCTGGTGTCGCATTCCCGCCCCCCCCCACCCGCTGACTGACCCAGGGTCTGCAGGGCTGAGGTGCTGTGTGGCGCTAATTGCACCACCTCTTCCATTTTCTTTCCCTTAATCAGCTTGAAGTTTCTGCCTCAAGAATCTTCTCACTTAATTCCACTAGCCTTTTTCCCTTGCGTGTTGAATGGTATACCAATTACACACACCCCTTTGGGCATGTGTCTATGCTCTTTGCATGGCTGGTTGGACGGATGATATCTTATCCCCTCTTATTGCCCTCTGCTTGGGCAGTGACTGTCATGACCAACCCAGTAGCCCTAAGGCTCCTGGATTCTTCGTAAGGTTTATGTGGAAGTGTCCTGTGGCCAGAAGGCTTACTCTCTGGCCTTCATACCTCAAGCTAGACCCTCAGGTACAGCAATTGAACGTGACTCCCTCCATGTTAGTTGTGTTGCACTGTTGCAAATACCTGGTGTAAGGTGACTTAGTCCGTCTGACCCATGTACACTATTTGGCTTGGGTGGATTGGACCTACCCGTTGCTCAGGGTTGGCCCTAAATTGAGGATTCTGTTGCCAGGGCAAGAGTCCTAACTGGTCTCTTAGTCCCTATAAGGACCTTGCTCTTTGGGCCTATACCCTTCTGGGGTGTTGCTGTGCTGAAGGCGGAAGAGCCAACTCCACCACCATCCATCAGCACAGCTGGTAGTCACCTATTACTGAATGCATCCGAGTAGCACTCAAAGAAGAACGGTGGGTTACGTACCAGTAACAATCCTTCTTCAAGATGGGCTGCTCGGATCCATTCAGGTCCCTCCCCTCCATCCTCGCATCTGGAGTTGGCGACTCCTAGGAACTGGGGAGGGGTCGGGAGGCGGCCATATATATAGCCACTGGGTGGTGTGGGGGGTAGTGGCTGCCTACTCTCTCCTGACAGGCTAGGACAAAAGTTTTTTCCGACCAATCCGGCACGCCAGAACAGAGACACCTATTACTGAATGGATCCGAGCAGCCCATCTCGAAGAAGGACAGTTACTGCTAAGTAACCCACCGATCAAAACAGTTGTAAAGATTCAAATGCTAGGGAACAGGATACAGCATGTGTAGTAACATAGTACACATTACATTCCTCACAATCACACTGTAATACAGACCTTTAGGGCTTCCCCAAGGAGAAATAACACATTGCACTGGTGCCCACCAGACACACATGTGCCTCTTTATTAAAGGATAATTGTAAGCACATGACTTTCCACAGAATTAACAAATATCATTGCCATATTGTTGTTTGACCAGAACTGGGAGGAAGAGGTTGGACAGCTGTGAACGGGAAGTGTGACTGGGTATGTTGGCCCTCCACTGATAAAGCAAGAGTTAAAGCAGGGGTCTCAAACATGCGGCCTGTGGGCCACATGTGGCCCTTAAACTATTTCCTGTGGCCTGCAATGACCCTGCCATTACCAATATTTGCAGTATTGTTGTATGGAAAGGTTTCAGTGGTGCAGCCCTCAGGCTAACTACTAGTCCTCATGCAGCCCTGTACTAGTCCTCATGTGGCCCTCCTGGTGATTTGAGTTTGAGACCCCTAGGTTAAAGGAACCTTACAGGCCGAAGATGCCCTGCTTCCTCTCCCCCATGCTGGGCATGCTTGAGTTTTATAAGCTAGCCAGCCAGCCGGCTCAGTCAGAGCAGGCGGCTGACTAAGGAAGAAGCAGGCTGCCAGTGCTCTCCAGGCAAACACTCACCCACAGAGGAGCTGGACACCACCAAACCTTGACACAAAGAAAACACCAGAAGGCCTTAGCCATTAGGCCATGCTACCCTGAAGCAGGAGAACCTCACCAAGTGTGCTGGCCACTAGGCCACAATATCCCAAAGCAGGGGACCTTTACAAAGACCCTGACCTCTAGGCCACACTACCCTGAAGCAGGGGAACCTTTACAAAGACTCTGGCTTCTAGACCACACTACCCCAAAGCAGGTAAGCCTCTACAAAGGCTCTGACCATTAAGATATGCTACCCTGACACAAGAGAGCACTTCCAGGGGGTTCCTGCAGCACCAACCACGCCCCGCCCAAAGAACAGGTGGCTGTTTCAGTTTGCTCCCACAAAGTAGAGACACATGGACCATTATGCAGTCCACGCACAATGTGGGCCAGAACAGCCCACAACAGGAAGGTAGATAGTTTTTTAACTCTGCCATAAAATCTGGCATTACTGAACCTTAGCCAGTAACCTTTCCTCTTGCAGATACCGTAGTTGAGATTCTGCTTCCCTCTCAAGAGAAACAGGGGCCCCATTCTTTTGGGAGCAGTAGATATTCCTTCTCAGAAAGGGAGTGGTGGCAAGAGCACCCCTACCCTGGTACATCTGCCAATGACTAAGTGTATCTGCTCGAATGGAAAAGCTGAGACTTCTGTGGTCTTTCCCTTCCACCACACATTCAGAATCCTGCTGGGATGGGTTTGACTACCCCAGAACATTGGTCTTGGTATTAACAGCTCATTGGGACACAAGGAGGAGTTCCCCTCTCTCAGAGTAGTTATCTTGGGCTTTCTGCAGGCTAAGGCAGATGATGCTGTATTGCTTACATGAGAGCCCTATTTTCAAGCATTCCTTCCCAAAGACAAGGATTAGAAACTGACTTTGGAAAAAAACAAAAACTGAAATTCTGAAATAGTTGCATGACTCCAGAAATTGAGAGATGGTGTCCCCCTGCCTTGATCCAACTCTGCACACTAAGGGTTTGAAAGTTCTGGTTCAGGCCAGTACAGGGATTTATTTTTCCCACTATATTGTATTGTAAGAGTTCCTTCAATTCTGGGTATTGTAATAAGAACATCTCTTCAGGTTTATCATGTGCCATGGTTTGCTGTGGCCTGCTTAAATATAAGAGTAAAATGGTTTTGTAGTAAAATAAACAGTTATCACGTATTGATTTGGTTTTCATCTATTACTCATCACACTCACTATATATATATATATTGTAATTTTAACACAGGTTACTGTCAATAACCAGGAGCTTTGGGAGGAAATGCTGGGTTTCAAAGGACTGATTGGTAAGGACTGGGGAAATATTTCAGGTCACTTGCATTTAATTTAAAAACAAACACCCCCATGTTACTCAGGACCAATAAAGTATTGAGAAGGGTGTGACACTTTCTCCTGCAACAGGGGGGATGAGGAAAAAAATGATAGAAAATGAACATTGTTGAGAAATGTTTAGATCAGTGGTTTTCAAACCATGGGGCGAGACCTAGTAATGAGTTGGAGATCCTCAAGTACTGGGTCATGGCATTACCTGCTGCCACCACCAAAAGACTGGAATGCATTGCTGAAACATAATTCTTGGGTCACAGGCATAAGTGATTTTTTTCATTTGGGTTCTGACAGGGGTGACACTACACCTAAATATGGGGAGGGGGGGCTTGGCCCTCACGGACTGCCAGGCCCCGATCCATTCCCTTGCCCCTCCCAGTGGTCCCCCTGAACCCTTCCCAACTCCCAGTTCCACCGCTGGCCCCCGCTGCCCTGGGCTGACCCTCTGCCCCACACCCTTTCCCTGCTGGGCCAGCATGCCTGCCACCAGACCCCCCACCCCCAAACTCCCTTACCTGGTGCCAGGGGAGAGCGGGGCTGCAGCACAGGCTACAGCCCCCAGCATGACCCTGCTCTGAGCATGCTTACAGCAGGGTCAGGCCCAGGCAGCAGTTTTAAAAACTCCCAGCCCAGCTTGCGGCAGCTACCTACTGGCTGCGGCCTGGCAGCATTCCCTGTGCTGGGGTGTGATGGTGCACCCCCATGCAGTTGACTGGCAGGTTACTCAGGGTTGCCTCCAAGTTTCAGGGTGTCTGAGGCCCCCTGAGATCCCCCCCCCCCCCCAGTGACGCCACTAGATCCTGAGAAGAAAAAAGTTAGAAAACCACTGGTTTAGATCACCCTGAACACCTTGCCTGTAGAGCATTGGTAGCTGTAGTAATAACACTCATCAGCTGCTTCATCCATTCCGAAATTGCTTTGATCTCTTCCCTTGAGACTCTGCTCCATAATCTGGTAGAAACCATTCTTTGGGATCTTTCATGATACTCCTCCTGAACACTCTCTTGCTCAGTTTTATCTGACGACTCCTATCTGCATCCCCTTTGGTCTATCAAGGAGAACTCTGTTGCAGGAATTTACTTTATTTAGAGAGATGACTCTTAAACTCTCTTGCTGTTTGCAGTAGCTTCCTCAAAGGAACCTACATCTCCCAACTAGCAGCAATTCAGCAATTTCTGCACAGATTCCGGTCATAACACTGGCACTTATTTGTTTAAACTCTGGCTTGATCCTTTGAGGCTGTCAGTCCTTCAGCTTTGAACCAGTATCACTTGTAGCCTCACAGTTAGCTTGAGTAACATCTAGCACAAAGGATGCATATCTAGACTTCCTTTCTTATCCATGATTTAGCTTTAGTCTACGTGAGGAAGTGAAACCAGTTTAATTTAAATCAAGTTTAGTGAAAATGGTGCAAAAGGCTGGACAGATATTCTTATATTGTTTTAAGAGGATTATTCAGTTTATCTTATATCTGTTACTAATTGGCATAAACTGGTGGTCCTACTTTTTCAGTCCTGTGGGCTTGATTTTAGTTTGAAAGCATCTCAGTGACCACATATAAAATGATATGCTCTACAAAGTGGCATCCTCTTTGCAAGGATGGCCTTGCATGTAGGACGCTATTTTGTAGAATAGGTTTGCTGAGGGATATGGCATAGACACATTTGGGGCACAGAGGAAATTGTTCTGCAGGCTAGATCTGGCCCATGCATCACCAGATGGGCCACCAACAGTGTGTGCATAATGTTGTTTGGCACCAGCTTAAAATCCATTTTAAATTATATCTTTAGTTGAAACAAGTCAACTTTATTTTCCAGAATAGGGCTTAGTTTTACCTGCCTTGCTGATGTCTTTCCAGCATGGGAACTGCAACCCATGAGCTGGAGTTTGAATGTCAAACAGCAGAAAACACATCAGCTGCCTCCAGTGAGGTTCAAGGAGCAGCTTTATCTATTTGGGAGTGTAACAGGGATCTAGCCTGTTAAGCTCCAGGCCCATCTGCTGCCTCAGCATCTCATTGTATCAGATGGTTCTCTTCAGCTGCAGTATGGATGGCTTTCTGAGGTGATTTAGTTCTCTGACCAAGCCCCCAAAAGTCCACTCTTCTGGGGTGTCAAAGTCCAGACAAACACAGCACAGAAGGTTGATCACCTCCCTTCCTTCCTCAGGGCCTGTCTTCTCTTCTACCTTTGCCTTTCCCCTGCTCTGTGTTCACTGTCTCAATCTCCCCCTTGCTGATAGGGGTTACTGCAGTACTTTGTTAGATGGCAGTATGAACAGCCAGCCTCTCAGTTCTCCCTTTTACAAGCAGAGGTTTCTTCTGCAGGTCCTTAGAGGGCCATGCAGTAAAGGGGGAATCCACACTGGGATTTCTAAGCAGCTGGGCTTTCTACCCCTTTATAGCCACAAACACCCTGCCATTTCTTTCCAGCACCTCCTCATGTAATCCCAGCCCTTTGGGATATCATACTATTCTTTTATAGACCGTGACTCCCACAGTTGCTCTCCCTGGCATTCCTCTCTGACTCAGCCAGCCAGTGCTATTATGGGGGGGGGGCTGCTCTTAGCAACCTGTTTACCCTGTCATGTGATTTTGCTCATTTTCTTGATCTGGGTGATAACTAAGCCTGTAACAGATGTGGCGGGCCCCAACACCCCCATAAAGGGACAGCTAACACTGTAAAAGTAAGCTATGTTCAGAGCAGGGACTGCCCTCTATTATCAGACATACTACTTATAGGTAAGAACACTTCTATTTTATTATTGAAATGACAATTTATTTCTAGTGTTGTTGTAGCTATGTTGGTCCCATGATATTCGAGTGAAGTTGGGTGAGGTAATATCTTTTATTAAACCAGAAATTGGTCCAAAAAACCAATTACTTCATTTTCCTTGTCTCTCTCAATTATTTCTATTGATTTCAGCCAGACCATACTGTAAAAGATAAAAGCAAAGGGGGAGAGCTGTTTGATTTCCTCAATATCTGAGTGTTTGGTGTTTCAATTTTAATGCTTTTCAAGAGTTGTTTTATCTTAAGAGTCTGTATGTGTTGGGTGAACATGCAGGTGTGCTGAATGTGCATGTGTTTATATGTGTTAGATGAACGTATACGTATGTGAAGATTAATAATGCTTTGAAAGTGCTATCGGTGTAAAGATTTTTCAGAGGCCAAGCTGCTCAGCATTAATAGACTAACAAACAGAGCTCATTGTTATTCACATCCCTTTTATCAGTCCTTTTTAAAAAAAACAGGAACAAACAAAACAATTAAAGTTTGTCTGTCAGCTCAACTTTCATCAACTTACCAGCTCCTGATCCTAATCTGACTTGTCAGTATCTTTTTAGGTAATGTTCTCATCTTTCCCATGCCACTACTGTTCCCTGTTTTCCTTGTTTCTCATCTTTCCTGGTCTGGTTGTGATGCTCTTATGAAAAGACAATATTTGAGTCAACAACAAGCTGCCAGTTCTCATAATTTATTTGAGTGCCTGCCATCTGATGTACACTTTGAGACTGAAAATTAATTGTGGGATTTGTTTCCTGCTCATCTCCATTTTTAAACCCCCCCCCCCAACTACACAAGTGACCCTGCATAATCTGAAATTAGTACAATTAAAATGGAGTGAAAAGCTGCATTGACCAAATTCTTTAACTGTGTTTGGCTTCAGTATTTATGAGCTATCCCAGTGTTGTCATTGTGTAACCCTACTGAGCAGCTTCTTCTTTGTGCAGTTGTTGATATGTATCAAGCTTGGTGTGGTCCATGCAGAACAGTAGTGAACCTTTTCAGAAAACTAAGGAACGAGCTTGGGGATGACCTTCTGCATTTTGCTGTGGTAAGATGTAACTCAGAATAGCATCTGCTTCAAAATGTACTAAACCCATCTAAGGAATCAACAGGCAAGGAAATAGTGAAGCTACCTGTCCTTGCAATAGCAGCAAATGCGTCCACAAGACAGGAATTCTTACAAATGCAAGTAGTTGCACTGGCTTCCCTATGGTTAGTTTTGGGAGGATGGGGAAGAATAGATGGATGCAAATTACAGGCCTGTTGTTATTCTGTTCTTTTTTTTTCTTATTCTTCAAACGGAAAGATATTTAGAAAACCCCACATTATCTTTATAAATGCATTAGAATTGCAGTATACAAAATTTAACACCTTAAATCAGAGCCTAAAACAAGCAATAACAATATCATCAGTAAAGATAACATGAATCTCTGTTTGAACTCAGCTTGCTTTGGGGGAGACTACATTCCTACATAAATTAAGAATTAGTGCTCAATAATGCAATATTGTTCTCCTGTCTTCCCTCTCACAGACATACAGGTAAGCTGCAGGAACACTACATTTGCAAAATGAAGTGCTCATAAATGGAGAAATGCTAAAGTTAAGGATGTCTGTGCAACTGTAACTCAGCTCCTTTTGGATATGCATTCCAAAAAACTCTCATTACAATCCAAAGCATAAAAATCTTCCTGCTAGAAGCTAGTTAAGGTTGCTAAATGATAACAAGATACATGCCTATCATATCACTTACTAACTCAGGCACTTTAGAGCAAGGATATGAACAGATAAGAGCCTCAAACCTCATACTCAGCATAAACATTTTTTTTCTTATTCATAAAGGAATGGGTAGTTCATCTTAACACATCTGTAATTCTGACTGATGGGCTTTTGGTTTAATGTATTTTATCATATTTGGAAATAATGCTAATCAACATGATCTTATTCATGTGAACATCTGACTAAGTACAACATTCTGATTAACAGTCTAGCACTATAACTCGGCCGATTGAATAGCTCTCAGAATGTGATTGCTATTAGGAAAAGATCAAAAAGTGGAGGTATTTCTACTGGGGTTCCATATTGAGTAGGATCAAAATAATCAGATATGTCAATCATCCCTTATATGCTTCTGTAACACCGTGCTTTGCTTTCTGTCACTAACACATTTCAAAGATATTTGAATATACAATAAGCTAATTGGGAAACTGCATGCAATTTTATGAATTGTGTTTAGCAGCTTTAGTACAGTTTTTGGACAGTAGACAAGTTGTTAGAGATGTTTAACATAAGATCTTAATATAAGGAATATAGATATCTAAAATGTATTTTAAAGCCTTTTCCAAACCCTCAGACTAATAGGGCCAAATATTTTTCAACACTTTAAAAAATGGTTACTTTTCTATCTAAAATTTTTATATAAGTAATTTGTTTGTTTTGTGTTTTATTTAGGCTGAAGCTGATTCCATTGATGCTCTAGAAAAATACAGAGGAAAATGTGAACCTACCTTTCTGTTTTATGCAGTGAGTTGATTTTTTTAAAATCTAGACACAATAATAACCTTACCAGTTTAAACGAATCACGTTCTTCCAAAGATGCTTTGTTTGAATTTTTGATCTCTAGCTCCTGAATATATATTCCCTCTCTTTCATTCACTCTACAGATCAGTTTGCTGCCAGACTCCTGTCCTCAGTGCAACCTGATTTATCTATCCCAAATGCTGCCATACATGATAGCTGTTTTATTTTCTGTACTTCTGTCTAGGTATTTATTTATTTATGTAATGGAATTTTGAAATGAGATTAAGAGCTGATGATGCAGAGAGAGATAGGAGGGTATATTCCACAAATCTATAGAACTCGTTGTATTTATACTGGATCAGGATCAAAGCCTAGCTAAGGTAGCGTCTCCAGCATGGTTCTGGATGAGCTGATTCAGAGGGAGATGCTAGAATCCTCCTAATGGTAATTATTGCAAGTTTCTTCTAGTCCCTGTCAGCCAGGGTTGACTCTTACCTTGAAGCATAAAGATGAGTATCCTTTCTTTAAAAGACAAAATACACTCTTATTAATGTAACTGTAAATGGCTTCATTGTTCATTTGAGTGTTGTTTCTGAATCATGGCCTCCGTAATATCCTGTGCAATGAGCCTCACAAGCCATTTATGAACTCTGTATATCAGAGGTCAGCAGCCCAAAAGATAAGAACCATTTAAAAAAATCCCTTCAATAACCAAGTGTTGTTTAGAGAGACAATGGGTGTAACCCACTGTACAGGGAGTTGGGCAGAACACCTGCCGCATGGTCCCTGGTGGCATGAGGAAGTGGGGAGGGTGACCCTGGTGCCAAAGAGCTGCATGCGGGCTCCAGAGTTGCAGATTGCAGACCCCTGGTGTATATACAATATCCAACATAGTTGAGAATCAGGGCCTTTGTCTTTCAGTCTTTTCAGGTGTCCCCTTGTCTATATCTGGTCAGAGTGATTTAGACCATCTGCTTCACCTTATCTTTGCCACTCCTGGCCTTTCATCCATTACTATGTGAAATGGTTTGAGCTGCTCTGGGAGAACATGCTGCTTCCCTCCTCTTTTTCATTTCATTGCACAGATGTCAACAATCATAGCACAGAGCATCTTGCTGACCTGTAGCTACGTCATGCTAAGGCCCCAGAGCTGCAATGTCTGTGCTCTCACTATAACTGAAAATGGGGGTGAGGAACCAGAATTCTGTCATCTGCCACTAGGCAGGGATTACACACATATCAATTATTGTATCATGGAAGTGTGAATGTACCAGTTCTTGACATGTATCTAAAAAAATGTCACTTAAGCAGTGCTAGGACTCCTTCCTCTGTCTCTCTAGCACTGGGCAGTCTGAATACCTGAGGACAAATGTGTGGCAGGTGCTTGGGAAGCTTGTGCAAAATGATGGTTAACTGCAGCATGGTGCAGTATACACAGCATGTTAACAGAACAGAACTTTTCCCTATGCCCACAAGCTGAATGACTCGCCTGAGGGAATATGGATGCTCCCCTCATATCATTTCCATAAGAAGGAGGGCTGGCTCTCTGGCAGAACTTCTGCATGGCCTGGAGCTGAGTAATCTCCATCCCAGAGGCATCGCTGCACTGGGTAAGCACCTGGGGCATGGCCCAGGCCATGCCCCCTGCCAAGAGGCCACGCTCCCGGCCGCAGGCCATGCCAGCGGCTGTGGACAGGGCCAGGAGCGGCCTCCGTGGCTGTGGGCGGCTGAGCCCCAGATCCCCGGCTGGGGACGGGGCTGCTGTGGCCTCGGGTGGCTAGGCCCCGGATCTCCAACCCGATCAGGCCGGAAACTGGGAGAGGGGGCCCCTGCTAGACCCAGGGACTGGCGCCGGGATTCAGGGCATGTGCCCCGTGTGCCCAGCGCCAGTGACGCCCCTGCTTCATCCCCGGGGAGTGGTACTCAGGATCTCCAGTATCCATGCCCAGCAGCAAGGCAGCTGATGGTGATCTGCCACAGCATGAGTTGATTTAAAGAAAAACAATTTAAATAATTGATTTGAATCATGTTTTGAAACTGCAAGCAGGAAACCTTGATTTAAATAATTGATTTTAATTGTGTTTCCCATTCCTACTTTTAGTTATTTTCCTAGGAAGGATTGTTTCTCTTTGGTTGGTGACAATTCAAATATGTTGATTTGCAATTAAATATAACCTTGATGCTACAGTTAGTACATCTTTTTGTAAGGCAAGGGAATACACTATATCATTACACATTATTTAAACAATTTTGTAGCTTAATTTGCATTTATTCAGCCTCTTAATTTTCCCATTTTTCTTATGTTATAAAATAGTATATGATGCATTTCTTATTTATTAGATGAGGATTAACTTTTTTACTTGAGATCCGTGTCAAGGCCACTTGGATGGAAATTCAGATTTAATTACAAATGCACTCAAACAGCAGTAAAGGTTTTGTTCTTAAATAAAACTACCTTAAAAGTGCTGAATACATTATAAAAAGTTTAGCGAGCTTACTAAATTTTATCAAGTTTATTAATTTTTCCTGTAAAATTGAATTATTAAGGAAGTATTATCTGTACTTAACTGAGCTGAATTGAATGTTTCTGATCATTCTTGCAAGATTCTAGAAATAGTAGAGTTCATCCTCTCAGCCTAGATTTTATTTATAGATTGAAATAAAAACCACCAGGCTTTCCTGCTTTTTTCAACTCACACTTGCTGTCTTAATTTTGCACTGAAACAGATGAATCAATTGAAATAAAGAAAACATTCGTTTGTCACCTGCAGAAGAGCCTACTGCTCTCAAAGGCTGGTTTTATACCTCATCAAACTCTGGTTCCAGGTCCTTAACCTGTTTCTTCCAGTTTTGTGTTTTAGCTTTCTTGAAAACCTGGCAGCTAATATATACTTTTTACTTTTATGTTTTGTATTTAATTCAAATGATTTGACTAGAGTATAAGATGTGTAGGCCTTAACAGTAGTTAATTTCCAAAGGGATAGCCGTGTTAGTCTAGTCCAGCAAAAACAAAAACAAAAACAAAAAAAAAACACCACAACCCACAAACAAACAAGGAGTCATGTGGCACTTAAAGACTAACAGATTTATTTTTTGCATGAGCTTTCATGGGAGAAAATCCCGCTTCGAAGATGGGTGAACTTACAGAATAGAATGAAAATAAATGCAAGGGGGTGTAAAACATAGGATCAGGTCATGCAGTAACAGCAAATCAGAGCAGTTGTTAGGTTCAAACCATGGGAAGCCTGAAGTCAAATTACCTTTTGTAATGGGAAAAGAACCCATAGTCTCGATTCAATCCTGCTTTCACAGAATTTAATTTACATATTTATTCGAGTTCAGCTGTTTCTCTTTGAAGTCTTGATGTCCCAGTCACATCTCTGACAACAGTTGTTAACTAATCATTTATCGAGTGATTAGAAAGATGGAAGTGCTCAGCAACTGGTTTCTTTGTTTTGTGATTTCTGACATCAGCTCTCTGTTCATTTATTCTTTTGCGCAGGAATCATCCTGTTTGTCCAATGTATAAGGCGTTGGGGCATTTCTGGCACATGATGGCATAGATCACATTAGTAGATGAGCAGGTAAATGAGCCTTTGATGGAGTAGCAGGCTTGATTAGGACCTAAGATGATATCTGTTGTGCAGCTATGTGGGCAGACTTGGTAGCATGGTTTGTTGCAGGGGCGTGTGCCTGCTTTAATGCTTCTGTTGTTAGATCTGTAGTTGCTGATGAGTATCTGTTTAAGATTGGGTGATTGTCTGTAGGCAAGGAGAGGTCTGTCTCCCAAGGCTTGAGAGAGTGAGGGATCATCTTTTAGAATAGGCTGTAGGTCCTTAATGATCTGTTGCAGAGGTCTGACTTGGGGGTTGTATGTGGTGACTAGTAGTGTTCTGTTGTTTTCTTTCTTGAGCCTTTCCTGTAGCAGATGACTTCGGGGAACCCGTCTAGCCCTATCAATTTGTTTTCTTACTTCCCCAGGTGGGTACTGTAGTTTCAACAATGCTTGATAGAGATCCTCAAGATGTCTGTCTCTGTCTGTCTGAGGGATCAGAGCAGATGCGGTTATATCTTAGGGCTTGGCTGTAGACAATGGATTGTGTGGTGTGTTTAGGATGAAAGCTCAAGGGATGTAGGTAACTATACCGATCAGTAGATTTTCGGTACCGGGTGGTGTCGATGTGTCTATCTCTGATTTGTACTGTAGTGTCGAGAAAGTGGATCTCCTGTGTGGAGTGTTCCAGGCTCAATTTGATTGTGGAGTGGAAATTGTTGAAATCTCTGTGAAAATCTTCAAGAATAGTTGTCAGTTTCAAACTCGATTTTAAATCAGTGGGGGTTTTTTAATAACTGGAATTTAATGTAATGGGAAATCCTATTTTTTCTTTTTAATCAGTTTTTATCCACACTAATATACTAGCTGTGTGTCCCATGAATTTTTGGAAGGACCTAACCAGAATGTCTGGGGAAAGTGTTATTTTGCTAGTTACATAACAAACATAATATGACTAATCCCTGCACCTGATGGAGTCCAAATAACCACGTTTACTGATTATACTCAAGATGTTCCTCAAGCAGGTTTCTGAACATACAGCACCAGCAGAGGACTCAGCCATTTAAAGGCGTGCTACCTTATAACAATGCACTACAGTAAGATTCCTTCATGCCACCACACAGCTCATGTCACAGATGTGTAATGGCTTTTGGCACTGAGCCTGACTACTGAGTTTATTACCTGTGTCTACTGTAAGCTCTTGCAAGGCCCTTACACTTATTATGGTAGTTACATCATCTTCTCAGTTTGCACACTCCTTCTCTCCCATGTTCGACATGTGCCTGAGCAAATAGAAAGGAATCACGCTGGAAGTAATACACCCCTGTTTAGACAAGGAAAATTTATACTAGCCCCTCCCCCTAGAAGAAACCCACTCTCACTCCACATGGGTAATATGGTCTGTGTAGCTTCTTTGTGAATGTCAGAGCATCAACTGATGAATGACTTATTCTGATCTGCCCTTTCTCCCATAATATGAATAAACGAATGCTCACACATCTAAATAACTACTGCTTTCACCTAGCACTTCACATTGATTGAGGAATATTCTTTGCCAGTAATTAAATTAAACCTGCAGTCTGCCATAATTAATACTGTCCTCAAAATAAAAATTGAGTTTAGCATTCAAACGGCTTTAGTGGGATTAATAAAAATGAATGATATTGGCACCAGTAAACAGATCATCTGACTGATTGCATTGTAATACCTTACAGGGAGGAGAATTAGTAGCTGTTGTAAGGGGAGCCAATGCACCACTGTTACAGAAAACTATCCTGGACCAGCTGGCGGCAGAAAGGAAAGTTTTAGAACAAGGAGCAGAACGTGTGGTGGTAATGATGGCTCTGAATATATAAATGCATACAAGCATGTTGCCACATGAAAGTTTTCCTTCTCATAAAGCTGTCCCTAATAGAGAACACACACAAGTATTATATACTTGGCCAATGGTATAAAAAGCATACACCCACCAGTTCATTCCGCCTCCAGAAACTGTTTCTGGAGCTGGGTTCCAAAACACAGAATGAGACCAAAGTTTTAGACATGGTCATGGATGGGTTTGTTACCTTTTGTACATCTGTTGCAGTGTATATAAACCCCATGGGCAAAGGTGTTAAAAGGTCTAAAGGCTCTTGTAGCACCAGCTAATTACCAGAGCCATAACTAGTAATTTTTGCACCTGGGGCAAGCAGCCCCAGGTGCATCCCCTGGGCCCTGATCCATCCCAAGGCCCAATCCGTCCCCAGCCACATGGCTTGCGATGGATCCGGATCCCCGCAGCCTGCTGGCGGTGGCACGAGCTCTCTGCTGGCACTGGCAGGCTAGAGGGATCCAGATCCGCTCCCAGCTGCTGCTGGAGGGGAGTGTACCACCACTGCCGGCAGGCTGTGGGGAGATGGATCTGGTGACAGCGAGCCCCAGTGGAAGTCTCAGACATGGAATTTTATGGGGTGCAGGGGACAGATCCAGCTCTCAGCGGCATCTGGGAATGGATCCAGATCCATCCTCAGCTGCTGCGGGAAGCCAGATCCATCCCCTGCACCCTCTAAAATTCCACGCCTGGGGTTTTGCCCCGTTCACCCCAGCCTAATTACAGCCCTGCTGATTACACCTGGATGGTGCCTCAGGCTTAGGGAAGAATTTAAAGAAAGTTGTTTAAATTTTTTGGGAAGAGGAATTGCAGGGGTGGTCTGGAGGTTGTTCTCTGTGCACAGGATTGGGAGAGGGAGAACTGTGTAAAAGCTACAGGAGTAGCCTTAATGCCTGTGGTGAGCCTTGAAAAATAAAATTCCAGGGAAAGCAAGATATTACTTTGGAAGAAGAGTGAGAGTGAAGAAGAGTCCCAGAGGGGTGGAAGTAGGGTGACCAGATAAGAAGTGTGAAAAATTGGGATGGGGGTGGAGGATACTAGCCAATTATATAAGGAAAGCCCCATTTAGCTACTCGCCATAGGTGGAAGGTGGGAGTACCAGTATTTTGTTGGACACTATTTGTTTGGGACATTGATACCTTGGAAGGGGTGCGACTAGCATGTGACTAAACTGGTGGTTGCCAACCCTTTGATCTGCCGTGGCACACCGCACCACGTGGTTACTCAGGCCTCCCAGATCCTACTGTGGCTGGCAGCCCCGCGGCGAGGGCTGGATCCTACCATGACTAGCGGTCCCCAGAGCATGGTCAGGGCTATGTCCTGCTGCCACTGGCGGCACATCAAGGGCTTGCCGCAGCACAGCGGTGTGCCAAACCACCGGGCTAGGCCACTGGGCTAAGTCACCATTATACCAAACTACTGAAGTCCTAAGGAAGAGATCCAGGTAGAGTTGGCTAAATGCTGGGTCACGCCATGAGGGATCACTCAGGAATGTTGACACCAGTCTAAGCATTCAGATCTAACTAGACCCAGAACTAGTTCAGTGCTCGACCACTTGCTTATTAGTACACCATTTATTCTGGCACATCTCCTAAGCTGTTTGTGTCCCAAGAACAAGACTCTTCAACTGATGGTATCTTTAATGAATGAGAGAGAATTCTAGCTGTTACCTTGATACTCAAAAGATGCCTCACTTGAGACATGCAAAGCAGGAGGTATTCCCTGGGTTTAACATACCTCTCTTCTTGGAAGCTGAGCTTGTGTGCTTGTCTAATTAAGATTTTGCTACTTTTTTTTGCTGCCAGCACTTGCTTGTCTCCCAGTTCAGGAGCAAACAAGAGGTTTGGGCAGCTAGTTTCTTAGTTGTGAGCTTTGCACCTGTGGAGAGCACTGCTGCACACCCCAGTGATTAAGGCTGGTCATTGCTGAACAGTCTTACCTTGAAAACAGCGAAACAAATGGATACAGCCAGTTTCTCGTTTGGCACATTGGGGCCTTTATGACATGCATGGGGCGTGATAAGATGTGGTGCAAATCCTGCAATCAGTGCTCATGCATGTGTTTTCACTGCTAGATTAAGGAAGAAGCCTTCTCAAAGGAAGAAGAAGATGCCATCATCATTCAGGAAGAATAGGAAGATGAACTGGGTAAGCAATCCTGCCACAATGGGGTAGCCACATACAGAGCACAGGAATCCTCTATAGATGGTGGGAGATGCTGCTGCTCCTCAGGCTTCCTGGGACACAAGAGCCTGGGTCATAGTGTAGACTTTTCCTTACCCCTTTCCTCTCTGCATCCCCATGGGTCAGAGCATGGGTTAGCAACAACTTCCAACCCCAGTTCTTTGTAGTGGGCACCATTAAAGCAAAGCACCTCACTAAAACTACTTTTACAAATGCATTCCCAAGATGAGAAACCCCAGCATTTCTGCTGTTTACCACAGAGCATCTTCCCATATTTCTTGCAGAAGTTACAGCCCTGCCCATGAATTTCTGAACTCAGAAAAATGAGATAATTTCCTAATCTTAAATCTTCTGAATTGATTTTTATCATTTACTAATTCATATAGTTTGGTGTTTAGGCAAGGCCCAGGCAGGATTTAGTATTAAGGCCTGCCTCCTGTCTGGAACAATGACCAGAACCAGATGTCTCAGAGGACAGTGCAAGAAACCCTCTACAGCCCATGGGTGCAATGGTCTCCAAACTGTGGGACATCATCCCCTAAGGGCTATGGCAGAATGTTCTGGTGGCACATAGCAAGGCCCAGGCCAGCCCCCCCTCACCCCCAAGGGCTGGGAAGGAAATGCCATACTTTCAGCCCCACTCTACTCCCAGATCAGCTTTGCCTCCAGCCCTACTCCACCCCATCCCTGTTTAGTCCCAGTCCTGCCCTGCCTTCAAACCAATCTGCTCCTCTCTACCCTCTGCTCCATCTCCAGCCAAGCTCCACCTCTTGGCTCAGCAGCTTCCCATCCCCACATCTGCCTTCAGCCCCTGCTCCACTACTGAGGAAGCCTGGGCTGTGCAGTAATGGAGTGGAGGTGTGGACCACTGTCTGGGTGTTCTTTGTGAATGGAAACACTTAGCATGGACCATTAGTAATTGACACCATTCCCTGGGGCCTAGCACTCAGGAGCAAATGAGGAGTTACAGTAACACATGGTATCAGAAGGATGAGGATATGATCTTCTCTCTCTTTGCTGGCAGATGCTTGCATCAAAGACAATGATGTTATGTTGAATGATGACAGGTGCCACTTTACCATCACCCAATGAAGCCCTGTCTCCTTTCTGACATGGAGCCAAGTTTTCAAGAGAGATCAGAACATTAGATGCCTGAGCGGAGCCAGACACTTTCTGAAATTCTTGTCCACGATGTACAATTCTTCTGCCTTAAACTAACAGGGTTAGGGGTTGTTTTCTCATTGACAGAAAAAGAGCAGCTATTTTAAGTTTAAATTAAGAACTTGATCAAGCAAACATCCATACAGTATAAGAAACAAGGAGTCCTGTGGCACATAAAGACTAACAGAGTTATCTATCTCATGAGCTTTCATGGGAGAAAATCCCACTTCATCAGATGCTTTGAAGATCTTTCCATCCGGAAACAGCTTCAAGCAAGATCTGGGCCCCGCCTGGTCACAGGCAGAGACTGGCTATATGAACATCTGACAGCCAAACACCTTGAGCATGCACTTGAACCATGAGGTCAGTTTAAACAGAAGTATTAGGGTAATGTGTGTGTTTTACCTTTTATTTCCATGTGTTCACTCTTGACTCCCTTATATTGTGATTCTGCCAGGATTGGCCATATTCTTACTTAGAATTATAATCTGATCAATAAACTTGTAGTTGTTTTCTCTAAAGCTGTGTGATCTTATTATAAATGATGAAAAGAAGGTACCAGTCTTCCTAACTGTTATACAAGCTAAGAACTGTAGATTTACTATGTAATTTTCTTTATCCTGAGAAGCCAGAGACAAGATTCTACAGGGATCTAGTTGAAGTTCTAGGGGCATATTTTCCCCCAAATCCCAGCTAATAGCAGAGCTATACAAGTTCCACCAAAGGAATCAAGGTGAAGGTGAATCAGTTGTAAAATTTATAGCAGCTCTGAAGAAGTTGGCAGAACACTGTGATTTCAAGAACATGTTAAAATCAGGGGTCTCAAACTCAAATCACACCATGAGGACTAGTACAGGGCTGTATGAGAACTAATATGTTAGCCTAAGAGTGCACCACTGAAATCTTTTCATACAACAATATTGCAAATATAGGTAATGATAGTGTCATTGCAGGCCACAGGAAATAGCTTCAGAGGCTACATGTAGCCCACAAGCCACATGTTTGAGACCCGTGTTAGATGAACTGTCGCTTGACTGACTGGTTTGGCCTGCACAGTGAACCTGCATGGAAGTGCCTACTAACTAAAGCTCAGCTCACCTTACAGAAAGCCACTGATATTGTGATCTCCATGGAATGGGCCACCCAAGACATGTACCAAATCAAAACCCCAGAACCTACCCATAGAGCACTGTGGAGGCAGGAGTGGTACCGGTGTGGAAGGCAGGGTCATCATGCATTGGAGTTCTGGTGTAAGAGGTTACTGTGTTGAAAATGTGGCAAGAGGGGGCACAGTGAATGTCCCTAAAAACTAAAGAAGGATGTGTCAAACAGAAGAAGCAGACCAGAGAAAAATGAGCCAGTGTTCCTGCAGACCAAGAGGGAAATGCTGCATAGAGTAGAGCAGACACGAAGTGATCAAGGCAACACCCAGTCAAAAGAAGTGTCATGCCACGTTTTGTCTTTAACAGCTGGCTCACATGAATTCTGTGTGACACCTCTGTTAGGAGGTAAACCTGTATGCATGGAACTGGACACCAGCACAGCAATTTAAGTAGTTTTGAACACTGGGTATGAGAAGGACTTAAGACATCTCCCATATAAGCCAACTATAGTTGTTTTGAAGAGGTATACTGGAGATGATGTTGCCCTGTTGGGTACTATTGATGTGAAAGTAGAGCTCAGTGGACAGACTGCAAGACTGCCACTGTTTCTGGTGAAAGATAATTACCCAGCCTTAATGGGAAGGTCTTAGATTAAGAAGCTCCAACTCAATTGGGCAAAAGTGTGTCAAATGACCAAAGAAGAAATAGATCTGGCAACAATATTAGCAAAACCTGCTGTTTTAAGGGAGGACTTAGGCAGCATGAAGAGAATCACTGTGATGATATTAAGCTTCACTGCCAACCAAAATTTTTGGAGGCCAGAATGGCACCATTTGCCAGCAGACCCAGGGTTGAAGCAGACTTGGAGTGATGTGTCAAGGAGAAAGTCTTAGTGCCAGTTACTCACAGCCAGTGGGTGACACCAATCATCCCAATAGTGAAGAAAGATGGCTCCATTTGGATTTGTGAAGATTTTAAGGTCCCTGTTTACCCAGTGTTATGTGTGGAGCAATACCCTTTTCCTCACGTTGAGGTCTTTGTGGGTTTGGCAAGGAGGCAAAAATTCAGCAAGATTGATTTGAATCAAGCGTACTTACAGATGCATGTCAAAGAAGAATCTCAAGAGCTGTTGACTATTGTAATGCATAAGGGGCTGTACCAATACTGCCACTTGCCTTTCAGTATTACTCCAGCTTTGGTTTTGTTCCAAAGAGCTATGGTCATGGATTAGATTTTGAGTGGCTTGTCAGGGGTGTCACTATGCTGGAGGCAGCAGGGCATGGGCCCTGGATTTCTGGCTAGCAGCACAGCTGGAAGGGGCCTGGTCAGGCTGTGGGTCACTTCTGGCAAGTGGAGGAGGCTCAGAGATGGCTCCAGTTGCTTGTGAGAAGCCACAGGAACCGTCTCCCTGGTCAAGCCTGCTGCAGGAGGCTTGAAGCTGGAGACAGTCCATGCCTAGGGTTACCCTATGTCAGGCAAAAGGAGGACATGTCCTTTTTACCTTTATGTCCCCCTTTTTACCTTCATGTCTTCTGTCTGGCAGGCATCTTAAAAATACATGATTTTGGCTGGCTTTTTACTTATAGGGGTTAAAGTATGCTGGAATGCCTCAGCATACCTTATTTTTAGGGGAAAGTGTTCCAGGGTCCCCTGAAAACAAAAGAATATTATGTTAATATTACATTTTCTCCATGTGGTCTCCAGTGTGCTCCTTTTTGTACCTCCCTGTCCTCCTTTCCAAACTTTGGCATCTGGTAGCCCTATCCATGCTGCCTTTCACAGTCTGGAACGGGAGCCAAGAGTCAGAACCAGAGGAGGGGGTCCCTATACCACAAACTCAAGGCAGTCAAAGCTGCGAACTGGAGCTCAGAACTGGGTTATATGGTTTCAGTTCAGGAGTGAGAACAAGTCAGAACCGGAACAAGGCTCGTAGCAAGGCAGAGGAACAGCTAAACCCCGAAGGCGCCATACGTGGGGCAGCCGGCAAGCTGCAGCTGCCTATGCTGCTGGGTGTGACGCTTGCTGGCTTCCTCGGCCACTCAGGAGGGACGTTCAGCTCTGTTTATTCGGGAAGCTCCCCCAGAGCCTTAACGATTAATCCTGATGCCTTTGAGGAGTGCGGTGTCACCTCCTCCTACAGCCAGACCAGGCGCCTCCCACCTAGCGCCCAGCTCCCCAACCACAGCACGCGCATCGTCCCACTCCGACAACGTCACACCAGCGCGGCCCGCCTCCGCCGTGCGCGGCGGCGCGTGGCTGAAAGGGCGTGGCCTTAGGCCGGGCGGGGCGTCAGGGGGCGCGGGGCGGAGTCAGTAGGGGCGTGGCCGTGGGGCAGCAACCGACACTCTCGGAGACGGGGATGCGCATGCGCGGTGATTGTCCATTCGGCGGCGGCGCTGTTGCCGGGCAGGGGCGTTACGCCGCCGTCGGAAGTGGGGCCCAAATTGCGGACGGGGCCGCTGGCGGCAGAGCCTCCCCTCAGTCCGGCTGCGGGCGGCGGCAATTCGCCACCGTCCTTGCCCGCGCGCTCCCCGGGAGCCGGTTCTCTGTCGCCGGCGGGCGGAGATGGAGGCCGGGAGCCTGGGTGCGGAGCAGGGCGCCGCTCTGAGCGGGCCCGCGGAGGAGCCGGGGACGCTGCCGGAGCAGGACGCCGCGCTGCCGAAGCTGAGCGCGGCGGAGCTGGAGCGGGAGCTGGACTCCACCGGCGACCTGGTGAGGTGGGGCGCGGCGCGGCGCGGGAGGGGCCGGCCTGGCTCCGTCTCGCTGAGGGGGGCTCGCCTGCGAAGGGCCTGTCAGGCCCCCTCTTAAAGGGGCTCCTCGGAGTCACGTGAGCGACGGGCTGGGGCCGCGGGTGTCGTTGGCCCAGCTTCTCTTGGCGAGGGAGAGGAGCTTTCACACCACACACAGCCTCCTTCCCTAGCTCAGGCCCAGCCAGCTAAACTCGAAGTGGAGCGGGCTGCTGCTTCTGTGTATAACACTTACAGCGTATCAAGGGACCCCACCGGAGAAGAAATAGCGGTTTTATCGAGGAGGACCGCTGTGGTGCATCCTCTCAACACGGCTGTTTCTTCACGTCTTCTCTTACTGGCCTGCAGATACACGGCTCTGGTGGGTTAAGGGATGGGGCGCTGAACAGGAGGTCAGAGGTTCATGTCGTATCCTGAGCCTGCTAATAACTAGTTTTGTGATCTTCTGAAGGGTCTCCGTGCCTTAATTTTCTCATCTGGAAAATAAGACTAACACTTTTGAGATATTTTGATGGAAAATACTAGGTAAGTAGTCTTGACTGTTTAGAGCTCAGTCTCAAATCAGTGCGAGGGTAACATGAGGCTAGTTCATTAGTTCATGGGCTGCACAGCTGAAACCTTTTCATACAACGATATGGCAAATATCGGTAACAATGCTGTCGTTGCAGGCCACAGGAAATAACTTTAGCGGCCACGTGTTTCAAGACCCCTGATTTAGAGTTATGAAGTTTTAATAATTATTTCCTTTTAGCTTTTAAAAAATATTTTTAGTGTTTATTCCTAAATGGTAATAGGGAGTAGTCAGGTTGTCCCTTGGTTGAGTTGCCTAACTGCTCTTAAAATAAGTTTAAAAGCTACTACAAGTGTTTCCATTTCAGGGTACACACTAAGTATCTCTATGGGTCATAAGTTCCATTTACCTTTTTTAGATTGAGTTACAAGATGTTAATGTTGTGTGGCTAATGGGACAGTATCAGCTTGGAAATAACATTGTTTTAAAATGCAGTTCTAAGGAACAAGACTAATAACTAAAATTTTAAGAGAAATCCCTTCAGTGTATTAAATTTCCTGCATTTGATTATGAATACTCACATTCACTGTTCTTGTGGTGGGCAGGAGTAAAATTGGGTAGCTGAAAAACTCTTAAATATCATCAAGGAAGCACGGAAAACCTTAAAGATTTAAAATAAATATTAGGCCATGCTACTCAAGGTTACCGTCAAACTGGAATTTCTCGATGAAACATTGTTGAAGGTAAAAGTTGATTAGTAGCATCTTCCATATTCCACACTCTAGGACAGCAATTCTCAACCACTGTTTGGGACACATACTGTGTTGGCTCACGACAGTAGGTGTGTCACAGAAAGTTGGGGGTGGGCTGGATTCTGACTGTGGGTGTGGGCTGGTGTGTTCTGTAGGGTTGTGCATGCTGCCAAGCATGTTGTCACTCGGGAAAGGGTGAGAACCACTGCTCAGATGTGCTCTGGACACTGCTGCACTTCAGATGCTTTCTAAAATAGTTATGCCCAGTGTATAAAATCTGTATATGCCTTTCATTCTTCCACCTCATCTACTTTATCTAGATAATGATCTGTTTGGAATAGGAACTTTCTCTTAGGCTTGTTTACATGGTGAAATATACTGATATAACTATACTGTTATAGTTAAAAAGCAAGGAGTCCTGTAGTCTTTTAAGTGCCACAGGACTCCTTGCTTCCCCCGGCCCCCACAACTTTCTTGTCATTGATGCTTCGTGTGGTTGTCTTAACTTTACCTGTCTTTAGTCCTCTGTCCATATTTCACTGTTACCTGTAGCTATAGCAGATGTACACAGCTGGGGGGGACGACAAAAAACAACAACAAAGCTTTACTAAGTTTTGAGCTCATTTCGACTGAATATTTGCTTGGACAACTGAATTTGTGCTGCATGGTGATTGGAAATGAGGGCTCTGTACTTGAGTGTCTCCATGTATCGGGGTTCTTACTGATGCATTGAAGTAAATTACGGTAATTAATATAACAGATTCCCCACAGAGTTTTGTCTGAGTAACCTGTTATGAAAATACACCAAATAAAGCCCATGCTGCACAACTTTTCTTGTGGTTCCCCCCCCCCCCCCCCCCAAGGTCTTGCACATGGATTGGGAACCTTTGTTGTAGTGGTAAATTTCCTTTCTATGCATATGAACAACACGGAGCATAATGTTCTGATCTCAGTTGGAGAATTTAGGTACGGGAGAAATCACAGTTTACAAACTGACTTAGGGTTTGAGGAGTCCATGAAATTCAAGGTCTAATAATTGAACATCTTAAAATTATAGTAGCTATGGTGTATGGGATTGTTGTCTTATCCTTCAAACCTCTGCACGACAATTTCCAGTGCACTGAAGGCATGTGAGTGTGAAGATATGTCAACTTGTTCTCTGACATCACTTTTATTGTGGGAATTTCTTTTTCTGTTGGGGGGAAAAATGGATTGTACTACTGATTTATTAAGATTGGTGTTATAAAACTTGGTTTTTACTGCATAGTATATTAACAAAATTAAGTGATGATCCCCAACACTTAGTTTGTCCATTAAAATCTGAATTAACTTTTAAAAAGGTTTAGTTAAACTTCATAAAATCTCTGTTATTCAGTATGAAAATAGTCTTAGTTTGCTATCCCTCTGGAACTTAGAACAATGTTAGTCTGTATATAGCAGAAACAACCAAAGACTTGTGGCACCTTTAAAGACTAAGAAATTTCTTTGGGCGTAAGCTTTCGTGGGCTATTTTTGTGGACTTAGTCCGATGCTTTAGTGTAATTCATTTGGAAATAAATTAAACTAAACCAAAGTGAGACTGCTTTAATCCTGAATAAGTACCAGTATGTTCATATTGAGTCTAATATGATTTAATTAATCCACTTTAAATTTGCACCTTTAGTTCTTTTGGATTAATTGTCAGAGTGTCAGCATGTAAAGATAACCCTCTGTTCCCTTTCTGCACCCAGATGTGGGTATAGGAAGCTTTCCTTCATATCCAGATTTTTAAAATGAAATGGAGTTCTGGCATTTTAGCTAGATGGGCAACTTTTAGGTTATTGATCTGACACTTTGTAATTTAAATTTTTAGGCTTTCTCTAGCTTGGTTCTGGGGCATCATGTCCAATTCAAATGCTAAATACCCAGAAGTAAAGATCTGAATGAAGTAAAACAAGGAAGGAATCCTGTGGCACTTAGACAACACATTCATTTATTGCATGAGCTTTTGTGGGAGAAAATCCCACTTCAAAGATGGGGGACTTACAGAATGAAGTAGTCTCTCTTGTGTGCCTCAGTCTTTCCGTAGTTGGGATGCATGGATTTGCTGTCTGATTCCTTACATCATTGTTCAGCGTGTTGAGTCTTCTACAGTACAGTGGTATTGTCTGTGGACAGAAGATACTATAGGAATTTATTTATCTTTCAAGAAGTCAGAGCATTGCTGCCATAATTTCTTTTATGTTAAAATCACTTGCCTTTTGCTGCTTGGCTCATATCCCCAAATTTCCCCGTTAGGGAGCAAAGTTATCAGAAAGGAACCATTTCAGAGAAATCTCTACTACATCATACTCCAGTCTATCTCCAGGAAGTTACTAAATGAAGTACATTGAGCCTGTATGAAAATGTTTTGAAGGTTGAAAAAAGAACTTAAGACTCAATCTGTTGTTTTTCATTTTAGATAGATGACAAAGAGTTTGATATTCCTCAAATTGATACCCCTCCAACACTGGAAAGCATATTAAATGAGGTAAGTATGTTTTTAAGATCAAAGAAATTCAGACACAGTAATGTGGCTGTCCCAGGGAAAGGCCCCGGCCATGTTCCTGGGCCACGATCTGGTGCCCAAGCCCAAATTGGCATCGGGCTCCTGCTGCTGCCACCAGCCTGGCCAGGGACTGGGCCAGGAGAGGCCAGCGCCACTGTGGGCAGCCCGGCCCTGGATCCCTGGTCTGGGATGGGGCTAGGAGAGGCAGGGGCTGTCCTGGGCACTTGGGGCACTGGGGCCAGCTATGTCCCTGTTCAGACATAGCATTCCAAAATATGGAAACACAGGCAGAACTGTGCTTTCTAAAAACAAAAAATCTCTGTAAATGATATTGAAATTGAATATTTTGTCTTTGTAACTCTGCAGTTGGCAGAATACTCTGAATAGTGTGATTAAACTTGTATTACTTTTCTTTTTCCTATTCTCTTCTTTCTAAGATCTATTTTCTTAAAGATACGTGTCTTTTTAGAAAGTATTTACAAGTAGGTAGGTACACAATTGGTTATACTGGTAACTAAATACATAGCCACAAAACGCTAGATATGTAGGTAAATGTTATACATGGATAATAGTTTAACATGCTATTGTGTTATTCTTTGATACACATCAGAGACTACTCTTGTAGTAGTATTCTATCTGAGTACCAAAATACTGTTCTGGTGCAGTGTGTAGGTATCTCTCTGTCTGTCTAGTGTGTATGTTCATGGTGGCACGTGTTGCATGTCAGGGCGTGTTGTAGCAGTTATGTGGGTCAGCATATAGATTCCCACACAGACAGCTTTTGGAATATTAGGTTTGTTGCCACAACCTTTCTGCCTTTTCTTTACAAGAACAAGAGTTTTAATATATAAAACAGTAACTTCTCCTAGCTTTAATATATTAAAGAGTGAAGCAACATATAGTTTTCCAAAGGTCTAGGCTAGAGCCAAGGCATACATTGTGGCTTAGTTTTAAGTAAGTATTTTTTACACTGGATCTCTGTAGTGCCTCCAGCTTGGCTTTGACACAACTCTGTAGGCTTATCCTCAAGTTCTGGTGCTCAAATTGGTTTAGTGTTCAGTTTTTATATACTTACCTTAATGTAGATGAAGGCCACTGGGGACCATGGTGATGATCTAAGCCAGAGGTGGCCAAACTTATGGAACTCAAGAGCCACACAAATTGATTATTAAACTTTCAAGAGCTGCATTGAGTCATATAGTACATTTTTGAGTAGGTAAAATATGGCTAAATTTAAAATTCATTGCACACTTTAATTTTATTGAAAAAAGAGGGCAAATATTGATCCTGCTAATGTCAGACTCTAAGAATTACTTAAGGTTACCATGAACCTTGGCCTACCTATACAGTAAAAACTTAGCTTCTCCTCATCATCCTGACCATGCTGCCGCTTCTCTCTGCCATCCCGAGCCCCTCCCTAACCTCCAAGCCCTGATGCTAGCTTCCCCAGGCCAACCCCCCTTGAGGGCCAGCGCTAGGGTTTCTGGTGCCCCCTGCAACCTATAAATTGGTGCCCTACCCCTCCCCCGGGCTGGCCTGTCCCTAGGATTGAGCAGGCCCTTCCACCCCCACCACATGGGGGGGCAGGGCTGGCTGGCCCAGGGGAGAGGCAGACCCCTGCGCCGCCCCCCCACCCCATGCCAGCGACCGGGTGACCGGCCAAAAGGGCGGCGTGGTGCAGTGCTGCCCCACCCCCACCCCCCCGCTGCACGTGCTGCTCTCTGCTCTGTGCTGGAGCAGCGGGGAGGGGGCAGGAGGCACACAGCCAGGGTGGGGGTGGGCAGCGATACCAGCTCTGTGCTGCACTGGGCTGCCCTTTTGGCTGCTCACCTGATTCCTGACATGGTGGGTGGAGGCAGTGGTGCGGCTGCGTGGGGTCCAGCATGGGGGGGCAGTGGTGCAGCGCTGTCAGGCTGCCCACGTCCCCCATTTCCCCTGGCCATGAGCGCTGTTCTCTGCTTTGTGCCAGAGCAGCAGGGAGGGGCTGGGGTGAGCGATACTGGCTCTGTGCTGCCTCCTGCCCCCTCCACGCTGCTCTGGCACAGAGTCCAGAGCAGTGCATGTGGTGGTGGTGGGGTGCTGGCAGCGCTGAACCCAGCCACCCTTTTGACTGGCTCGTCTGGGATGGCCTGGCCATGGGTGTGTTCCCCCCCGCCCCTCCCTGGGCACATTGGCATCCCCCTGCAGTGCTTACCGTGTTCCGCCGGCCCTGGACCCCCCTCTCCAGGGCACCATTACTTGGCCACTGGCGGCTAGACTAACAAATTTATTTATTGCATGAGCTATCTTGGGAGAAAATCACACTTCATCAGATGCTTTGATGATGGCATCCTTCTGGATGGTTATTTATGAAGTACTGTATGCCCTGGGTTTTGAATGTTCAGTGCAAGGAAGCATGAGGTTGGCACCAACAGCCTGAGAACTCCCTTAGAGGTAAGTCATCTCCTGTCTGTTTTGTCTGTCATGTTTACCAAACTGTTACTTTTCTTTCAGACTGATGATGAAGAAGAGTCTTTCGTTCTTGAGGATCCCTCTCTTTTAAACATTGATAATGTTGATGCTCACTCCTATGATACCTCTTCCTTGGCAAGCTCAGACAGTGGGGACAGGACGCACTTGAAAAGGTAGCTGGTTAATTGGCAGTTCGTTCTTTCTTTTGCCCATGTCTGAGATTTAGATGTATGTCATTTTTTACTGAGAACCAAATGGTTGCATTTTCTGACTTGATACACTCAAGCCTGTGCATTCCATATTATTAATGTGAGATCCAGTGGGACGTGGTAGCAGGTGTTGAATCACAAACAAAAATGTTCTAAGTGTCTTTTGAACAGTAGACCATAATCCCAAGACAGTAACCACCCAAACTTGTGCAAAGATATATTCTTCATAGAAAAGAGCCAGTTTCCCAAGTGAAAATCTAATTATTCTATTATCTTATTGGAATAAAACTCACCAATGAGGGGAAAATCTGTCTGTATAAACTGCTGTGCAAACTCTGGAAGACTTAAACCCCAGTACATGTGTTAAGGATGGATGATGTGGATGAAGAAAGTCATTGTATCAAAGACTGCCTCTTCCTGGAGGATCCACTGTCTAAAGACAGAGACCCCATTTTGCACCTGATATCTGTATGTGTTTCCATGGACTGTAAAATATTGTTGCAGAACTATGTATCAGAATCTAGACTTTTATGGCTTCTGTAGTTGTAAGGAAAACCTTCCAAATTGTGAACATATAACTGATGCAGATATCCTGACTTTTGATAATTTCACCAATTTAACTGCTGATAGTTTTACACCAGATGTTCTAATTCCCACAATCCCAAACCGCTTTTGGTTCGTTGTCTGGGGCCAGAATTTCCAGCTGCCCATGACAGTTTGCACAGTGTATTTGTTATCAGTATATAATTTGATGGAAAAACGATAACTTTGGCAACATAAAACTATTCGCATGTACAGTCAAATAAGACATTGGGGCGTACTGATTTTTCAGGGGTAAAAACAGATTTTTGTCAAATTCGGTTTGCCTTAAGCTGCTACAGTATTATTTCTAGTTTGTTGTACAGGACTACTGCAGAATCCAGAAGGCCTTGCTGCAGGCTTTAGGCCAAGCTTAACTGCAGGATGCTTTTACTTTAATAATATGAAAACTCCCCCTTGCACCCCGCCCAACCAGAAAACCAGACCAACAAAGTCCACATGCAGCCTCACTCATAGAAGTAGTGAGCACTCAGCAGTTCTTACAGAGGCTGTTTTTATAAATGTCTGTATCTAGAAATTTACAGTTAATTTACTAGCATCACAATGAGGCCTTGTGTCAATAAGGCTTTATCAGGATATTATACTGTAAATACAGTAACACTGTTTAATGTAATACATTATTTGGTATCTGGAGTTATGTCTGAATCTGTCTGTTTATGGGAAGGGAAAAATAAGTTTTTTCCAGTTTTGCTTGTGTTTGGTTAAAAACATATTGTTACTTTTGAAATCCAATGAAACTGTTTAGCCTTGAAGATCAATTTAGTTTTAATACATAATACATATAGTTAAGATTCCTTTTCTGTCTGCTTTCTAATGGGCTGTGTTTGATTACTTCGGTTTCTCAAACTTTCACTTTTCGGGCTGAAGTGTTCCATAACTAATCAATGCCAGAGGATGATTATTTGTTGGAAAAACTAACTAGCAGAACCAGTTCAGCCATTTCAGATATGAAGTGTGAAAATAGTCATGTGCAAACTTTTGTTAGTAGTTCTGATGTCTCGTTTTTTTGGGGGGAAGAGTTTGAAATGGAGAGTACTTAAACTGGAAATTAATTTTTTTTTTTGGTATGGCTGTTAATATTTGATCACATTAAAGGGGTTTAAAACAGACAATTCAGAAACACTACTTTATTTTTTAAAATCAAAGCAGGTTTTATATTAATGATCTCTGTCCCTTCGGTGTGTGTGTTTTGTTTTTTGTTTGCATGAGTGCCTCAAAGTTTAATGCATACCTCATTTGATTTGCAAGTGATTGTGAAATTTGTCTGACAGAATAGGGGTGTGGGGGTGTGGGTGTGTAAAATTTAACACAGGGTTCTAAACCTCACTCCACTTCATCTGTGAAAATATATTCCTGCCTCTCATTGCATGGTTTGGGTAATGCGTGGTGAATGAGGTCACTGCAGCTTTTAGAAACTTTTTTGTATAAACTTAGATGTGGAATTTATTCAACATTTTTATTCTTAGAAAGAAAAAACTCCCTGATTCTTTCTCTCTTCATGGATCGGTTGTCCGACTTTCCCTTCTGAAAGGAATATCTGCCCAGATTGTATCTGCTGCTGTAAGTGTCATTTTCTTCTTTCTGCAGAATCATTGATTCAGTTATCATGAACAGGAATGGAAATGTAAATTGGTCAATAAAAGCAGTACCATGTGTGGAGCGCTCTATCAGTTTCACACTGTGCACTTTTAGCTCTAGGCAATAATCTGTGCCTAGAAGCTGTGCTTGAGAGTTTAATGAAGAGGCAGAGGATTGAGTCAGGATAGTTGGCATCTTGCAGTGCTCATCCATAGCCCTAGAAGGAAAGTGAATCACAAAGGAAATGTCTGTTAAAGAATGCATCTTGAAAAGTTCAATGAAGAATAAGTCTATGTTCCCTAGTCACAAAATCTAGCGTGAACCAGCTTTTGTCACTGTCCCTGCAGAAGTCCCTTCTTCTTCACTGGTACATGGATCTCCTCCAAGCGTAACCTGTATCCCTTCTCATAGAGACAGTGATAACAGATGCTTCCATTTTTGAAGTGGGGAGCTCTCCTAGGCCATTTAAAAATCCAAGGAAAAGCATTCTTGTAGGAGAACCTCTGTGTGTGAACATACTGGAACTCAAGACAATGTGAGTCACCTGCAAGGCTTTCATTCTCGCCTCTGGGGTCTGTGAATTACTACCCCAACAGACAGGGAATAGCAGCAAGATCATTTCCACTATTACAGGAAGCACTGTGCCTGTGGAAATGGTGCATAGCCCACCAGAGGCCATCTGCCTTGGCAGATTGCCTCAACATGACCTTCTGAAAGAGCTATGAATAGCTCCTCAGTAATTGTGTTCTTTATAGCAGTGGTTTTCAGACTTAGGGTTGGGACCCAGTACTGGGTTGCGGACCTTCCGGCACTGGGTCATGGCACCCCCTGCTGCTGCAACCAAAAGACTGGAATGTATGGCTCAAAGGTATAATGGTTGGGAATGGGTATAAATGATTTATTTATTTATTTATTTTTTTCCCAACTGGATCCCAAGGGGAGAAGTTTGACAGCCGCTGCTTTATAGGATCTTTCTGAAGTGGGGATAGTTGCCAGTGGGCCGGTTAACAGTGTACAGGAACAAGTGTTGAGGGGCTCTGGTGTGGACAGGAGGTAGGCCCAGGTGTGTACATAGTGGCATTTCTCCTCCTGTGGACCACATAGCTCCTCCGCATTTTAGTATTTGCTTACGTAATCTCGAGTCCTCAAACGCTCAGGCAAGACTTGTGCTGCATCATCTTGCAGCCCAGCAAGACCCAGACAGTTTGGATTCTCAGATCTAGTGCACCTCTGTGGAGCTGCCCGTAGCCAACCTCTTTGCTATCTCAAAATCAGGACCAGATACTGCCCTTGAACCTAGCCTTGCTGCATCTGACTGTGTGGATGTTGGCTGGCTTCACATCCATGGAGCAGTGTTTCCCAACCAGTGTGCCATGGTGCACGGGTGTGCCCTCAAGCCTGAGCAGGTATGCCAAGGAATGTTTAGAAAAAATACTCAGGGTCCTGGGGTTGGCTCATGAGTATTCATGAATTCATTTGGAGACTCTATGGTGGTGTGCCTCAAAAAAAAAAAAAAAGCTGTCAAGGTGTGCCACAGCAGAGAAGAGGTTGGGAATCACTGCCCTAGAGAGAGACTGCTCATCTGAGGTCCAGGAAATCCTCCTGTGGAGTATGAAGCCCTCTACCAGAGTCACTTATACTACAAAGTGAAAAAGATTCTCCATTTGGGCTCAATTAGTGTACATATGGTTGCCCTCTTTGTGGGTGACCCACTGGTGCAAGGATATACTGTATTTGTTCAGTGTATGGTATCAAAATTTCTAAAGAGTTGCCCACATTATCACACCAGTCAAGGAGCCCCTTCCTTTTTGTAATCACTACCAGTTCTGTGGTCTGTTGGGGTGGCCCCCTTTGAACTCAGGGCAACCTACTCTCTATATACCTTCTGTCTGAGAAGGTGATACTTGATAGCTGTTGTTGTGGCAGGCTTCTCCCCAGATCCAGTCCAGTGTGCTGCTGTGACCTCCCAATTCCCACTCCTGAACCCCGACTCACCCCACTTTGCCAAGTGACTACGCACTCCTGAGTCAGTCCACTCCAGCCTCTTGCATGCAGTCGATCCCAGGCAGTAGGTGTATGCCCCCTGGCTACTCGAGGGACTGTCCCCTGGCAAGCACCCCTGGCCCCAGTTACTGCACAAGGAGCCACCATCTACAGAGTTGGGAACCATTCCCGATCACCACACACTCAAGGCTGTCCATTTAACAAAGAAACAGATTGTGCCCAGCCTCCTTCTGTCACTCCCTCTAAAGATCATACAGCTTTAGCAAAAACAGCTACAAGTTCATTGATCAGATTATAATTCTAAGTGAGAATATGACCAATTTTGGCAGAACCAAAATATAAATGAGTCAGGAGAGACCACAAGGAAATAAAAGGTAAAATACACATGCTAGCCTAATATTTGTATTTAAACTAACCTCATAGTCCAAATAAGTTTATGCTCAAGGTGTTTAGCAGTTAGATGTTTGCACAGCCAGCCTCTTCTTAGGCCAGGCAGGGCCCAGAACTTGTTTAGAGTTTGTTTCCAGGTGGAGAGTCCCAGGCCAAAAGCCCCCAAATCTTCCAGGTCTCTGTCTTTGTTTCCAACACTCCTCTCACCCCTCCTTGTACAGCAGAGGTAATGCCTTTGTCTCTTCTCAGCCACTTCTGTTAGCTACCTTTGTCTCTTTCAGGCTCACTGCTGCTGGGAGAGCTCTGTGGGTCAGTCTACCCCTTGAGCCATGCTAAATATGCTACCCATCTGAACAAGTGCATGGAGCTGTAAGAAACATGACATCATACTACTAATGTAGAATAGATTATGAGGATCTATAAAGAAACATTGCATCGTATAACCAGCAAAAAAATGTACAATCACAGTGTACAAATGAACAGAAAAATCATTAGAGATCACAACCCAGGGTGCATGAATGTGCAACCTGTGACAGCTGTCATCACAGGCACTTTAGGCAGGAGCTGCTTATGCCATGTTCCATGAGAATAAAGTCACACTTAGGCCCTATCTTAAATTTTAGCCCTTAAGTGGTTTTGGGCTTTCAGCTTCATCAATGCATATGCCTTCCAGTTTTCTTCTTGAAATCCTACTCTGCTGCAGCAAAAATTAAATGATACATCTTGGACAGAGTGTGAATTTTATTCTTTTACTTTGACCAGAAAAAAAGGCCATTTTGACATCACCTAGATTGAGTGTTGTTTTCACCCAAAGGGCTAGAGGGTAGCCTAGCCCCTCTCAGGTTATTCCAGTCAGTCTTAGGCTGCATGAGGACTTGCTATCAAGTGGAGAACATGACCCTTCCAGGGCAAGTCAGGCCCATGTTACCAGGGTGAATGTAGTTTCCAGTTCTTTTGGTTTAGTCTGGCTTTAATCTTAATGCTTCTGTAATTGGTGACTTTCTTGATAGGAAATGCAGTTGAGCAATCTCAATACTTTTTGTGTGGTAGACTGAAGCTAACTGGATATCTTGATGTTTTTTCTTTGTTGGAGTTAGTGCAAATAACCCTTTTTACTGGGGGGGTGGTGGGGGTGTTAATTCCATATGGAATGATGGGGAACCTTACCTATTCCCACAGCCTCTCCCCTCCCTTTAGTGGGACAGCTCCCCAGAGAGGATCACACCATGCTGCTACCAATGGGCAGTGTCCCCCTCATTGTATTGTTGGAGTTGCTGTTTAGGGCACTGCGTATATGAAATGCAGCACAGAGTGATCCTCCAAATGTGCAGCTTGACTGACTGACTTCTGAAATGTACACAGGGAAGAGCTCTGCCACATTTTACTTTTATTAACGATAACTTTCTGTCACTCTAGGACAAAGTGGATGCTGGTTTACCGACTGCAATAGTAAGTACTCTAAACTGTAAAGTACAATGTAGTAAATATCAGTTATTGCATGTGTCATCCAGCCATGTTATTCCATAGTGCAGTATTGAAACTTAAACAAATGCTTTCATGTCCTGCCTCTCCTCAGGTGGCATTTCTTCACACTCAGAATCGTAAGCATTTAAGACAGAAGGAGTAGTTTGAGCTACCTAACTTCTGGCAGTAGAATTCTGCCCTTTTTCACCCCCACTGTTGTCATGTTGAGGGCACCATTATTTGAGAAGCTGCTGCAATTACTTGGACAACAGCTTTCTACCTTTTTTTTTTTTTTTAAGAACATGACTGAGGCTCATTATTTAGACTGTGGCTACACTGCAGAGCTTACTGTGACAGAGCTGAAGTGCTCCAGTGTTTCTAGTGTAGATGCTCCAAGCTGATGGGAGAGCGCCCTCCCAACGATTTAATTACTCCAGCCCCTGCATATGTTGCTAGCTGTGGTGGTGAGAGAGTCTTTCCCGTGGTCACAGTGCTGTCCGTGCTGGTGCTTAGGTCAGTATAACGTGTGTTGCTCAGAGGGATGACTTATTCGCTTAGGGGAGTTAATGACATACTGACATTTAAACTCTAGTGTGTATATGAGTTACTTAAACACTAACATTTTCTCATTGTTCATGAGGTAACAATTTGGCAAATGTCAATGCCAAGTTTTCCCTGGATATTTCTTCCCTATTAGTCATTACCATAAATGATTGTTTTGTCTCAAGTTCCAGAGAGGTAGCTGTGTTAGTCTAGTTCAGCAAAATAAGCAAGGAGTCCTGTGGCATTTAAAGGTTAACAGATTTATTTATCGCATGAGCTTTTGTGGGAGAAGATCCCACTTTGTCAGATGCTTTGAAAATGGGGGAACTTACAGAATGGGACGAAAATAAATGCAGGGAAGCGTAAGTCGTGGGATCAGGTTGTAATGTAGCAGTGAACTCAAAGTAGTTGTTAAGAGTCAAATGCTGGGAAACAGCACATAGAGGAAGGTGAGGTCAAATCACCTGTTGTAATGGGAAAAGAATCCATAGTCACTATTTAATCCTCCCTTCACACAATCAAATCTGCATATCAATTCCAGTTCTGCAGTTTCTCTGAAGTCTTGATGGGTTACCCATCTGCTTGAGCACAGTTGTTAAACAATCGACAGAGTGATTAGGAAGAAAGAAGTGTTCAACACAATGTGCCGGAAGTGCCCCCACACCTTCTACATTGGACAAACAGAACAATTTCTGCGCAAAAAAATAAAAGGGCACAAAACTGACATCAGAAATCACAACATTCAAAAACTAGTGGCTGAGCACTTCAGTTGTCTTAATCACTCTATTGTTAACAACTGTGCTCAAGCAGATGGGTAACGCATCAAGACTTCATAGAGAAATGGCAGAATTGGAATTGATATGCAGATTTGATTGCGTGACAGCAGGATTAAATTGACTCAACTGCTTTGATTTGCTGTTATAAAACCTGGATACCAATCACTCTCTTTATCCAACATCCTGATTTTGCACCTCTTTCAACATTTACTCAGTAAAAAAAACTGATCTGATCCCATGACTTATACTCCCCTGCATTTATTTCCCTCCCACTCTGTAAGTTCCCCCATCTTCTCCCATAAAAGCTCATGCAATAAATAAATGTTAGTCTTTAAGTGCCACAGGACTCCTTTGATTGTTTTGTTTGTTTTGTCCTAGATCTTCCAACATCAGTTAACTGTCATTGTAAACTGCTTGCAATATTGATACTGCCACGTTGGTCCCAGAATATTAGAGACAAGGTGGGTGAGATCTTTTATTGGACCAACGTCAGTTAGTGAGAGAGGAAAGTTTCGAGCTTACAGAGAGTTTCCTGACAGAGCTCTGAAGTCCGCCTCCCCCCCCCCCCCGAAGTTGGTTCAATGAAAGATACTCTCTCTCACACTTTGATATAAAACATACTGGAAGCTGGCAAGATCATACTTGTCCCGTAGCAACTTAATTAGGGGAAAAAAAAAATCCCACCACACTGTGGTTAAAAGAACACTATTAAAGTTGCAGAGTGAGGCACTCCAGCTAGGAAACATCACAATTACAGATTTCCAGGGCTGAGGACAATGTCATTGATAAGGGAAATCAATTTTAAGGAGCACCATGGACAGCCTAAATCTCTCCTTAGGGAATCTTGAATAGAAATATAACAATTCATGTGGGTAGGTTGTATCGAAGATGGTCTTATTTATGCAGGGTATCCTAACGATGCCTAACAAATGAGGAGAATCACTAAAACCAAGATAAACTCTGAGCAAGGAACAAAATAGGAAATCTGCTGTGTGTATGGGAACATGTATGTGTCGAAAACCTTGAATTTAAAATTTGCTGGTTTTCAAGCATTTATTTTTTTAAACCTACAGCACTTCCATAACGTCGTAGGAAAAGACACCCATATACCTTTACAACATTGACTGTTGTCTTTTTAGTTTTCTGTCCAGAAACCTTGATAGAAAGGGAATCCTCTTACCAATATACTGATGTTTTATTCTGCATACCATGTTTTGCACATCCTGTTTCCAGCAAAAATTGGAGTGGCCTGACTTTGGGGCACTTAAAGCATTATCCAAGTCCCCTTTGGAGTTATTGAGAAATTTTTCTGTCATTTGCACTGAACCTTTTTTGGGATCAGAGAATTGTTGAGCATGCACTTAAACTGTAATCTTGGATAGGGAAAAAACGGGGAATGCACTCATGTGCCAGACAGCAGGAGTGATATTAACTTTACAGAGAGAGAATTTACTGTGTCTACTCCAAATGTTTCTTCATCACTATGGTAGATTAATGTTTTGAACTTCAAACATTGTGTGGGGGTGGCAATAAATTACTGGGCACAAAAAGAATGACAAGATAAGTGATATAAAATTATACTTCAATAACAGTCTTGGGATGTGTGCTTCATACAGGTATTTTGCAATGTATTTTACTTGTTACTTCTATATGGGAAGCTTACTGTAATGTACACTGCCTCTAGTTGTCTAAAATGGTTTCCCCCTTCACTGATTAACTTTGGCCAATGATGCTAAAGATGCAGATGGGGCTTAAATCATGGATTTGTGGCAGTTCTATGTTTCAAAATTTGAATTTTTCTTCTTTTTCTGTTCAGGCAGCATCAAGCCTGATAGCAGTGGGGACTTCCCATGGTTTGGCATTAATTTTTGGTAAGTTAAAAATACTCTTCTGGTGCTTTTTTTAGTGCTCAAATCCCATTCTGAATTTTATATTTTAAAATGGATATTTATAATATTTAGTTTACACATTAAAATGAATTCATTTAAGTAAAGAACTATAAAAATAGTCAGAAACAGCAAAACAATTACTGCTTTAAAAAAAAACCATTATTGCAAGTGTACATTGTCATTTGTCTACTTTGTACTTCCACTTCACAGCCGGTTAAGTCAGCAGCCAGAGTTTACTCAACAGAAATCCTGTAGGGCCTTCTGGAATATTTCCCACCTGTTAGGCAATGGTTGTTATGGAAGCCTTTTACACTTAATTTAAATTCCTCCTTTTAGTTTAGTGAAATATTAAGGCAATATAGGCAAGATCAACATAAATTGGTCACAATATTCATCATATTTTTGCAAGGATTTTTCCTAATTTTTCAAAGAATAGATTCCTTTTTATCACATCAAACCATGACTTAAATATCAGTAGGATATTGAGTTTATTGAATTTATTATGTATTACAACTGCTGATTTATGACTTATTGCATTGACTCTCAAGGTGGGAGAAGTCTGCTATTGAATATTATTCTGGGCTGAGGATAGAATCCAGCTTAAATATGAATTGGCCCTGCTTGTTATATGCTTAGTTCAAGATAAACCATAACCAAAAAGCCAGATTTGCGAGATTGGCTCTGAGGGTGTGATACTTCTGCAGCTGGTAGAAGTGGTAGCACACAGTGATCTGTCTGCTCAATTGTATCCCACCACAGCGATATTTCTTCACAAGGAAATTAGGTGTGCGTTTTGATGTACTAGCACAAGATGTCTAGAGAGTGGAGCACAGGAATGGAAGCCAAGACCATCTGTGTTCTTACCCTGGCTGTCCTTGGGAAAGTCTTATTTGTATGATCTCCATATCATAACTGGGAGATACTGCTAAGCATACTTACCTGTCTTAGAGCAATTTTGCAAAGATCAGTAGGATTCAGTATGCTGAATCCATAAAGCATTGTACATGTGCAAACTACATTGTTCTTCCTTCCTCTGTAAAGAGGAAAAGACAATCAGTATAGAGAGAGTTTCCAGGTATCCCACATTCAAAGGAAAAAATTGAAGCAGTATCTTAAATTTTGGAACAGTATATATGTACTACTACTTGAAAAATGTCTAATAATTGACAAACTCTTCTAAGGCAAATGAGAAACCTTATTTTGGTGAAGTGAGATAAAGCTGTTACTGTGTCTCTCAAAGTACAGTATTGATTTTAAAAATGTAGTATTTGGATTTAATGGTATACAGTATTAGGTGGTCTTCAAAGGTTTGTTTTTTTTCTGTTTATAGCTTCAGTCTGTCTTCTCTAAGGGTATGTTTGATGCCGTCAACCCGACATTCCAGTCATGATCAGCAGCAAGTATGTACTTGCTGCTGTGTGCCGGAAGTCCTGCCCCCTAGGAGACGCAACTGAAAGCTGATCGCAAGCCAATTGCGGTCAACTTTAAGCAGCGTGTCCCTGCGGCTTAGAAAGTTGCCAGCAGCAACATGAAGTATTTTGTGTGTCTTGCATAACTGCTGATCGACTGCAGCTGAAAAGCCCTGTAGGTGTAGAGTAGGGCTAAGTAAAACATACTTCCCCCATGATTCAAAAATCTGCATAATCATGAACTGTTCCTGCTCTGACCGTTGCATATCATAGTCACAGAATTTCACCAAGTGATTTCTATATAGAGCCCAATAACCTGTGTTTTGAGCTCCAGTATGTCTTTTAGAAAGACATCCAACTTGATTTATACTCCAAGTGATGAAGAATTTACCACCTTTCATGGTAATGCGTTCCAGTGGCCAGTTACATTCGTGGTTAAGTGTGCTGTTTATTTCCAGTGACTTCATTTTTCTTGCATTTGCTAATTTGGATGAGCCCTTTAGCATCAGAAATCTTGTTCCTGTGCGGGTGACATAGACTCATCAAGTTGCTACTTAGTCTTCATTTTGATAAGCTAAGTAGAGTGAACTTCCTAAATTGTCATATTATGCAGGTTTTCCAGGCCTTATTGTTTGTAGAGCTCATCTCTGTATCCTTTAGTTTCTCAGCTTTCTTTTAAAGTGTGGCACTAACAATGTACACAGTATTATAGTAATGATCTTGCCAGTGCTGTACGCTGAAGTAGTATTTAATACATACTCTCTGTTCCTTTTTGGTGACGTTCTCCAGGGTACAACAGACTTATGGATAGCTGTCTCTCATCCTTTCTTCAGCAGGGGGTGTCTTTTTCTTGCTTCCCTGTGAGAGCCAGGCCCACTTGGTCTGTCTACACATTGTCTCCAGCATGTAAATCATGTCCAGCTATAATGCATGAGTGTACATTGCAGGTAATACCAGTGAACTTCCCATTCTGGATCTTCCTTCAAAAATGTGTCTCTTGCTGTCCAATTCTACCTTGGACAAAACAAGGTCATATAAAGTCCTTTTATTTTATTATTGGAAAACTCTGTGCACAAACCTTATCTCAAGTGGAGTTCCCCAAACACTGGTTTAGCTAAAATAAGTTTATTAACTAGAGAGAGATGAATTTTTGATGACAAGTAATAAGGTATAAAAGTCAGAATTGGTTGCAAAAAAAAATAAAAGGTGAAACATGTCTAATACTATCTTAACAAGCTAAGTGAGTTTTTGAGAAGGATTTCTCTCATTATATGCTTAAGCAGATTTGCTGGCTGAGATTATTTCAGCCCGGATCTCTCCCTCAGTTCAGTGTTAACTTCCTTGACTTCATATGTTGATACTGTGATGATGAAGGGGGTGAGATTTTTGGGGGCCTCTGCTCTCCTGTTTTTATAGCTCTCTTTTTCTTTGAAAATCATCTCCAGCTGAGGTTTAGGAGACAGGAGCCTCTGGTTGCCAGGATGAAAATTTCTAACTCATGCCCTTCTTCTGGCTGAAGAGTAGCCATTTAACCAGCTGATAGTCCATTTGATTTCATTGACAACTGGCTGAATCATCAGTTTGCATTTTGTCTCTGAGGGAATGGTTTGTGGCTGTTTTTTCCCCAGATTTAGAATGTCTTAGTAATGTTAGACTGTAGAATCTTATACCTTGTCATTTAATGTCAACACACACGTATTTTGCCAGGACAATAATGATCAACAAATTCTGAGGTTTTGAATACCACCTGAGAAGGCATACTTTGTACAAAATCTACTGTAGTTTTGTAAAATGATAAGCATGGTGATACAAACTATCACAATATATCCACCTATTTTGTCTCTTGTGGCCACCTGACTGCACTGGAGCTTATGTGCATGGTTAGCGACCCACCATTCTTTGCAGTGTCTCTGGTTCCTAGGGTGCAGTCTCCCTTGCTTGAAAGTCTGAGAAACATTCTCTATTTCTTTGCATTTAACTGTATTAAAAAGCGTCTATAACTGTGCCTACCTTATCAAGTGCTATGCCAAGTGATTGGTTCTTGTTGTTTACCCATTTTTTGTCATCTGCAGACCTTAACAGGGGTGATTTTATTTTGTTCTTTCATTGTCATTATTGGGCTGGTAAGCAATCCCTGTAGGATCTGCACCCAGTAATTTATCATTAACAAATCTGTTTTGAGGTCTAGCAGAACCAGTTTTTCACACACTTTTTTGTGAACTGCAAGATCCCATCCTTTAGCTCTGATAGTGATTTATCACCTTTTCCAGTATTTTGCCAGGGATCAGGGTCTAGCTTACTGACCTATAGTTATAGGACTCATTTTGTTTACCCTTTATAAATATTGGCATGATGCTGACTTTCTTTTCCTAATTTAATACAAATTAATGTTATTGGTCTGGAGTACTCCTCAGGCAACTCACTTAAAATTCTGCAATGAGATTATTCACACTTACTGACTTTTACAAAATGTTTAATAGATGCTGCTTTCCAGTGGTAACTGATGATCATATTATTATAGAGGATGGTTCATCATATATATGGATACATCATCAGCTTTATTCTAAATACAGAACAAATATTTACTGCACACTTTTTTTTTTTTCGTGGTTAACTACTCTTATCTAAAACAAGAACTCTTACCTCATTTCCATGAAGTTAGTTTATTAAGGTAGGGGAACAGAAGGGGATTGCTGAAGAGGAATTTTCAGGTCCATCTTTGTGGAAATTTTGAGATTGCCTTACATGATCCAGACAAGATAGTCTCTGTATAGTGAGGTGTCCATATTCCAAGCTCATTCAGAGTCTGGTACCAAGAAACGCTACAGTGGAAGAATCTGTGCATGGGAAGAATTTCTTCCTGACTCCTGTTAGTGGTTGAGTTACACTCTGAGGCATGAGGTTTTTATAGACTTTTATAAATGTTTTATTCTATGTAGTGTAACTGTTATGTATGCAGTTAGAACTTTTACAATCTCTCTTGACTGGTGCAAAGTTCTTCATGCTCTTGTAGGAATGAGTTCCACAGAGTGACTTTGCATCGTGTGAAAAACAAAAACATTTTTTATTTGTTTAAATTTGCCCTTAACGTCATTGAGATGCCTTGTTCTGTTAGTAACAGTAAACAAAAGCATGTTTTATTCTGTACTTCAGAATAGTTTTTCTCTATCCTGTAGTTCTCTCACTTGTCTCCTCTAAACAGTTCACATCTTTGTTTTTTTTCTCCTTATATGACTGGGGTACTTTTTTTCTTTGTGCCTTTCGATTGTTGCTTTTTTCCAAACCATTATTTTTGTTATGTCTGAGAAACAACATATTCAAGTGGTAGATTTGTATAAATGTTACGCTGGTCTCTGAGGCTGCAGGAAGGAAGGTAATTTGTCTGAGCAGCATTGGGAGTGGATTAGGCATTGGCAGACAAGGATCAAGGGCGTAGTGTCAGGTGTGGCACAGGCTTCTTGTGTGACTTTTTAGTCTAGTTACTTAACTGCTGTGTTTTATACCCCATCTGTAGATGGATCACTGATGCATAGCTATGTCACAGAGTTTCTGAGAGGTTTAACTTAAATGCTTGAAGAATTGTAAGATCAATCACAGAGTTCAGAATACAATTTGTGAATCCTGACTCCTGGCCCTATGCTCGTTCCTCATGCAATGCTTGTGCAGTGCCTAGGACAATAAGTCCCTATTGTGGATTGGCCTATAGGCACTAACATAATAAATGGGATTGAGAAATAAATAGTCCAAGGGGGCTGCATATGTAAATAAGAGGAAATGCCCTGCTAAACTGCTACTGAAGCATAGCAGTGCAAACAAAAATCCCCCACATTGCAGATGGATTGGCTAATTTGAATTTAAAGCATCACCAAATTTTGGTGGAAGGGTTGTGTGTGGGGTATGGAGGGTGTTTAGGATACCCAGGTAAGAACCCCAGTTAGCTCTGTTAAGATGTAACCATACAGAAAATAGTATGACTGTATAGGAAGTTGAATTTATTATAGTCTCAGTAGCATGATTCACATGACAGGATGATCTATGTATTTTTACACTTCTGTATGGCTTCTTGTTGGGAGAAGAGTGGTCTTTATCACAGTTACCTAAGAGACTTGAGAGCACAAGTCCCAGCAGAAGTCAGGGGTGTTGATGTTACTAAATCATTTATGAAAATTCCACCTGGAGAGTTGAAACGAACTTTCAGAATTTAATTAAGAATCTTCCTTCGTTTACTGTGCTTCATAATGCATGGTCACAAGCTGAAAATTACAAATGTTCTTTTAAATTACTACTTTTCCATGATACTTCCTTTCTGATTGTTCAGTTCACCCTGACTTCAAATCAAATCATATAGGGCTGGAAGGGACCTCATGAGATCGAGTCCAACCCCCTGGGAATTGAACCCAGGACCTTCTGCATGTTAAGCAGAGGTGTTAGCCACTACACTATTTGCAGGGCTCCATCTTAGTCTTGTATACACACGTCTTCTGTTGTAATTCCAGATATTTAAATTCCTTTTCTGCTGTAATATAACTGCAAAACATTCTCTCAATTCCTCTTTTCATATTCTGGCATTTATTAAATAAACAAAACATTGAGTGTTAACAAAGCAAGCTCTACAAGCAGAATATGGAAGCTCTAGTCCCTTCTTTTACTTATTTGATAGCATGTCTGTTATTCCTGGCTCCACTTTCTTTTGTTGTATTGATTTTTCTCTGGCTTTTCTCTTTCTTGACCTTTTCCCCCTGGACTGAGAAGGAAAAGGTACAGTAATACTACATTATGCATGTACTCTGCATGAATGGCTTATGTCTCTTAATCTGCTTTACAGTGCTGATTTTAATGATAGAATGCCAGGTTACCATTTTGCAGTTCAGAGTATGTGAGCTGGGCAGCAAAGGAGGCAGGATGTTTCTCTTGCTTGCTGTTGCAATTTACTGTATTAGCAATCTTATTTTTGAGGGTTTGACTTTATTTTGTTGTTCTTTGAGTCCAGCTCCACAAAACCAAGAAAAACTAAAGCAAATGTGTTTGTGACTTTGATTTAGAGCAAGCCACTTTTGGCTACTTTTCTAGGAGGTAATGTCTCTCCAAGCCTGGCAAAGCAGGGTACTTCTGTGAGGGGGAAAAAAAAAACCAAGGAGTTGTGTAGCACTTTAAGACTAACAGATTTATTTTTTGCATGAGCCTTCATGGGAGAAGATCCCACTTCGTCAGATGCTTCGAAGACGGGTGAATTTACAGAATGGAATGAAATGAAAATAAATGCAAGGGGGTGTAAAACATAGGATCAGGTCATACAGTAACAGCAAATCAGAGCGGTCGTTAGGTTCAAACCATGGGAAGCCTGAAGCCAAATTACCTTTTGTAAATGGGAAAAGAACCCACAGTCTCGATTCAATCCTGCTGTCACAGAATTTAGCTTGCATATTAACTCGAGTTCAGCTGTTTCTGTTTGAAGTCTTGATGTGACATCGAGACTGTGGGTTCTTTTCCCATTTACAAAAGGTAATTTGACTTCAGGCTTCCCATGGTTTGAACCTAACGACCGCTCTGATTTGCTGTTACTGTATGACCTGATCCTATGTTTTACACCCCCTTGCATTTATTTTCATTTCATTCCATTCTGTAAATTCACCCGTCTTCGAAGCATCTGACGAAGTGGGATCTTCTCCCATGAAGGCTCATGCAAAAAATAAATCTGTTAGTCTAGTCCAGCAAAAAAAAAGAAAAGGGGGGGGGGAACCACCACAAGGAGTCGTGTAGCACTTTAAGACTAACACAGCTATCCCTTTGGAAATTGACAAAATACTTCTGTGAGGCCTAGGCCTGACTGCCCCTGAAAGCTGCAAGTGATGGTACGTGAATGGAGACATCTGGTTCTTCCTCCTGTCAGGGGACAGCAGCTGTATCAGCCCTTCAGATGGGATGTAAACATAAAATCCACCTACAAACTGACAATAGCTTCTATCTATCCTTTAAAGGAGTAGCCTTCTATTATAGGTGATCTAGCTGACACCCCTCCCAGTACATCAGAGTCACAGGACTTTTTAGGGGGAGAGGACACTGGGATAGTGGGTTCTGAATTCCATGTTGCATGTGGCTGAGTCCTTATGGAAGCTGCAGCACAATTTAGATACTGCGGAGAACCTGAGCTAGCAGCTTGCTCTCCTTGTGTGTAATGATGACTGGCTAGTACAGTCCTGTGGTACCATGCGGAGGCAGAGGCTTAAGCTGTGCTGCAGGTTTGTGTTGAGGCTATAGCAGGTGGTGGACTCTAGGGGAGCCATTCTGCCATATGAGAGTTTTGACCATAGTCTGAGGTTTACTCCATTGCTGCGTTGTGGTTGGAAGCTATCAGGTAGTTCTGGTTCAAGATGGCACTAGAACTCAAATCATACACTGGTGCTTCTGTGATCTATCTTCCCCCCCCCCAGGGATTTAAGAGGCAAGAGTTAACAAGGTAATCAGCTGTGGTAAATCTCTCTTACTGGTCAAAGGAGTCCTCAGTGACTCGCTGATGGAACCAGCTCTTCCCTCTTCTTGTCCCAGTGTTTGTCTTATAGCAGATGATTTGCCAAATGAATTAATTTTCTTACTCAGTTTTGACAGTTTGACTTATTTTTTTCTTTTCAGTAAAGTGATATGAACTCTAATAAAATATGACTTGTGCTTCATATCAAGAACTGCTGTGTTCCAGTAGGAGTGAGTTGCTCCAGATGTTGCATTTTCTAGTCTGGGAGATCAGGGACCCCCTTGTCTCATATTTGTAACTATTTGTGTGCTGTGCTACCAGACTTCAAAGGCATTTATGTGCAAAACATCTTGGGGCTTTATGCTTTTGGAATTTTGATTTTTTTTTTTTTTTTATTAACCAATGGACACCAAACATAACACAAGAATGGCCATTCTGGGTCAGCCCAGTATTGTCTTCCAACAATGGCCAATGTCAGGTGTTTTCAGATGGAAAGAACAGAATAGGGTAAGCATCAAGTTATCTATTCCATTGCCCTTTCACAGCTTATGGCAGTGTACAATAGAACAAACAAGGAGTCCTGTGGCTGTTTTTAAAGACTAACAAATTTATTTATTTCGTGAGATCTTGTGTGTGTAATAAATAACTGCATTAGTTTTTAAAAGTACCATAAGACTTCTGGTTTGTTTTGCTGAGCTTGACTAACATGGCTGCTTGTCAGGAAGTTTACAGTGCGTTTTATTCAGAGTATACTTGTCTAGGGCTATTTGTTTTGACTGTAGCTCAGTGAACTCATCAAAGCTTCTGTGGCACTCTTCTTTATGGGCTGGTGTAATATATTCTATTCCATTGTATATGGGTTCTTATGTGGCCCTCATCACTATGGGGTCTGAACACCTTCTAGAAATATGTTAAGCACAGTTAACATCTGTCACTATGGTTTGTTCCTTCCTCCTTTCCCCTCATGTGTGCAGAGGAGCATTGTTTTTTTTTTTTTTTTAAATGCCCAAACCGTATGTGAAAGACAAAGTAGGTGAGGTAATATCTTCTATTGGATCAGTTTCTGTTGGTGGGTGAGAGAAGTTTTTGAGATTACACAGAGTTTACTTGCTCTGTTTGTTAGAGAAGGTGGGTCAAATGAGTAAGCGTTGCACTTGGAGTGAAAGGCACAGGGGTTTATGATGGGGTCTGGAACCTGGGGGAGTTTTTGTGCTGCCTCAGACCAGTTTCCAAGAAATGTGTGTCTGGGACAGACAGCTGAAACAAAAGAGCTGTGTCCCTTCTCAAGTTGGTGTTCCTTTGGGCTCAGCTGTACTGTAAGTAACCTGTTTGTACCACACATTTATTTGCATATTTACGCAGTCCATTAGACAGCAGTAAAGTCATGTCTTTCAAATATCTTAGTTCAGCTAAACACTAATGAAAGACTTTTATGCATTTTTAAACAGTTTGTTCTTCAAGTTAGCTCACTCATGAATCTTGGTCACAGTGCCCACACACAGAAATTTGAAACATTTTCAGTGTAGCAGCCTTGAGTAGGGGTTGCTCTTGCACCCTGTGTGCCCTTGTTTTCCTTTTCCTGGCAGGCATAAAGAGCCCAGTGACTCCAAGCAAGTAGTGTTTTTTTTTTTAAAAAAAAAAAAACAAAAAAGGAGGAGGTGATATTAACTTCAAAAAAAATGCATAAGATAATAGAATTTTTTTCTTTTTAAGGTTACATCTCACAAAACAAATAAAAATTACAGAGGCTGTAACTTTCCTCTTAACTGCTAGATTATAAGTAAAAAAGAACTGATTGTAGTTTGAACTGATAGGAAAAATACGACTTCAGCTTCAGAAGGAATTATGCTTCAGTTTCAACATGTAGCTAATGTTTCAGATAAACATTGTTTGAGGTTGAGATTTGTTAACTTCCTTTTTAGACCATGTCCAGAAATTTCAGATAAAGGAAACATTTACCTGCTAAAATGACCTGTCCTGTAAGAAAGCAGTCTGTGCTAGGAAGGATGCCATTGCTCAAGGAGGCAGAGCACAAGTTCCTTTTATTTATTTATTTTTTTCTTCCCACCTGTTAGCATTTAATTAAAAAAATATATATATTTTTTAAATGAATGCTTGCTTTAAAAAAAATCATTAATTTATAAAATGTGGTTTAAAACCCCTCACTCTCAACACTGTGTTCTGATTTTCAAGTAGTCTACTAAGTTAAGCAAATGCAGTGTTTGTTTTCCTTCTCCTCTTTGGCCTAGACCTTGTTCTTGAAAATTTTTATATGTTTGTGTAACTATAAGCATGTGAATAGTGTTCATACTCAAAATGTGGCATGTGCATACGTGTTTGCAGGACTAAGGCCTTAATTTTAATAGTTATGCCCTTATTTGATCACCATTTTCTTCTTCTTGTTTAGATCCAAACCAGGCTCTTCGGCTTTGTCTGGGCAGCACTGCCATTGGGGCACAGTATGGGGCAATTTCAGCTCTCAGTATCAACAATGACTGTTCAAGACTACTTTGTGGCTTTGCAAAAGGACAGGTAATTTATTTAATTTAATAGGAGGAACAATGCTATGGAATAGGAATAAGAAGGTTTAGTAATTATTTGTTTGAAGGACAACAGTTTCTCTTAGTGCAGTGTGCTTTCCTACCAACATCTCTTCCCAGGGAGCCAGTTGAATTGGATCTAATCTTTCATGTTTTTATTTGGGTGTTATCTAGGATTTACGCTTCCCTTGAAAGTGAATTATTTAGTAGGGATTAATCTGAGTAGTTCACATCTGAATCCAGATTTTCCAAAAGCTGCTCACAGTTCTGGATTTTATTTTGTTTCTGTGTGCATTTTGTCGTGAAAATGAAGTCAAAGAAGCATGGTGAGGTTTAGATTGTATGCAGTTGTTAGGTTCAAACCATGGGAAGCCTGAAGTCAAATTACCTTTTGTAATGGGAAAAGAACCCATAGTCTCGATTCAGTCCTGCTGTCAAAGAATTTAGCTTGCATATTAATTCAAGTTCAGCTGTTTCTGTTCGAAGTCTTGATGTCCCAAGGACAGAGTAAGATGCATGTGCCAGAAGTCTGCTTCCAACTTTCCTAGAATGGACAAAGATGAGATGAAAAACCCACTTGACAGAAGCTAGATATGTCACTTAATGCCATCCTGTTGGCTGATTGGATATTCTGGTGATTGGTATTGTATAAGAATCTGAAGAGAATAGAATGATTTTTGGTCAAAAGATCTGACCTATCCAGAGCAGTGATCAGTAGTAGATGTTATACATGCTTGTCTAATATTGTAGAAGAAATTGTATGAAGTATTACACTGTTAGGTAATTAAGGACTGTATTGTAATTGCCCATTGTCTTCAAGTATTGTCCCTGTGGGTGCTCTACTCTGGGTCTTGGTACGTCCCTGTGCTGCAGATCAGAGACTTGTAAGCAGTGCTTGTCAGGGCCCCGTGCATGGCAGGGCAGTTTTGCAGTGGTGTTTTGGCATCCTTTTGTTGTGCCCGTGGCCTGACCCTCTCCCCCAGTTCCTTCTGAGCCATCCGTAGCTGCAGATGGAGAGTCACCTCTCTCCTCCTCGTCAACCAAATTCTTTACAAACTTTCAATTTTATTATTTTCCTTCCCTCTCTGCTTAGCCCTTCTGCTTTTATTTAAAAAACAAACAAACAAACCCCAACCTATTGGTTTTATTGGTGTTTTTCCACTCCAACTAAGCTGGGCTCCCTTGGCTTCAAAAGATGTGCGTCCAGTCAAGACACTATGTTGGTCTCAAATGGCCATGATATACATATAAAACACCTCAGTGAAGGACATATACCAGTCAAGTGTCCACACTGTAAAAACCTAAGTGCCCGAGCTCCCCGTGATAGAGGCCTAGAGCTGAAATTTATCTTAATGGAGAAATCCTGTGGACCTGCATCTGATCCGGGCCGAGAACAGTCAGCTTCTCTCAGTGATGGGAGTTTGCAAAGACATTCTTTTCCAACTTACTTATCAGAGAAGAAGAGGAAAAACATCCATCTCTTTGCCCATGGTCTCTCATACCAAAGAAGCATTTGGTTCCTCAGGTGCTTTGAGCACTAAAATACACAAACGATCCTCAACGGCTCCGCCTGCACACAGACATAAGACTTTGGACCCTAAGTCCTTGTCTGTTAAATGACCAAAAAAGACCGTCTACTCAGTGTAGACACCTTCATCGTCACAGCATCGTCAGAGTCAGTGGAACTGACACTACAAACAGCACAACAAACTATCATAGTGCTGTCAGAAACAATGACCACAATGTGGGCACTTCTCGGTACCTTGACCATGGCTGCTGAACTAATGATATCATTGGCACCGCAGTTGTCGTTGGCACCACAGCCACTTTCCCAAACAGCACCAACCCATCCAACTTCAGACTCCGCACTGAGGAAACAAACACATGAAAGAAAGCACACAGAGATACAACACAAGAGGTCATTTTCACCAACCTCTCCTTACCTTAGATCTGAGCTATCCTCTGGCAAACTCTCACCAGAGGAATCTGCATCTCCAATACCCTTCTCCAGTGAAGAGGATGATGGGGTAGTACAGGTGTTGTTGTTTTCACCACAGCCTCACTCTCTCTTATCAGATCAAAGCATTGATCACACTAGTATCAGGGTGTACCACCATATCCTTGATGTAGCCCCCATGATCATTACTCCCTACAGTGCCACAGATGGGAGCCATTCAGTCCATACTTGATTCATTAGTAGACTCTCTACATTGAGAGGTCACACAACTTGCACCAAAGCCTCTACAGATCAGCCAGAACTGAACACCTCCCAGACAAAGAAGCAGGCAGATCCCCCATCTTCCCCATCACAGCCTCATAATTCCTCCTCTTCTCTGGATGAGGCTGTTGTTGTTTGATCTCTGCCTACCACCCTGGATTGCTTTAAAGAATTCCAGAAACTGTTTTGAGTTGCAGAATCCTTGGAGATCTGTATTTAGCAGGTAGCTGAATCTTAGCACAGGCTTCTCCACATCTTACAAACATAGTCATCGCCCAGGCTTGCTCTTCTGGTGAATGAGCCCACTGAGACCATATGGTAGACCCAAGCTACTGTCACACCAACTTGCAGAAGAGCAGCCAAAAAAATTACACATCCGTGAATAATTCAGAATACCCTTCCTCCCCATCCTCCCCCCAGTTCATTGGTGGTTGGGGCAGCAAACCAGAGATGCAAACAACTCTATTATAGATCAACACCACAGGATAAAGAAGACAAAAAATGGACTTGCTCAGTAGGAAGGTTTATACATCCTCCACGCTGCAAGTATGTGTTGCCTGCTCGCAAATTACAACCATGACAATTTGTTTGAAATTAACAGACTTTATTTATCAAATCCTGGATAACAGAAAACAACAATTTCTTGCCATTACCCGAGAGGATCAGCTGATCTCAAGAACAGCTCTCCAAGTGTCTTTAGACATTGCTGACACTGCTGCCCGCTCCATGATCACTGGCATAGTGATGAGACAAGCTTCATGACTCCTGTCAGCAGACTTTCCGAAGCAGCTTCAAGCAGCTATTGAAGACCTGCTGTTAGACAAGCAAAGACTACTTTCAGAAAAAACTGACATGATGCATATGTCAAAGGACTCTAGGGCAACACTAAGAGCACTTGGCATATACACTGCCACCATCAGAAGATATTTAACTCTATATATGTAACTGTATAACTCTAGGTACCAATTCCAACAACAACCCTACAGGACCAACAGCAGGTATCAAAATCACTCCAGAAACAAAGACTTCACAGGACACGACCATCCAACCAATTCACCAATGCACAAGGCATCTCACCCAAACAACAATTTTGAGGGTGTGGTCAAGGGTCCACAACTCCTCCATCTTATTCCAGAGCACCAAATATCACCCACATACGGGGACAAACTGTCCTTTCTACAATCATGGACGCAAATAACATCAGACAGATTAGTACTAGAGATCATCAAAAACAGTTACACCATCTCCTTTGTGTCAAAACCAGCACACCAATACCCTTCCCTGTCCCTCTTCAGGGACACAACTCATGAACAACTGTTAAAAGTCAAAGCTCAGCATCTTTTAAGTGTGTTTGTCATAGAATTGGTCCCCATACAATACAGGGGAAAAGGATTTTATTCCACTTACTTCTTGACACAAAAGAAATTAGAAAGATGGAGAGTGATACTGGATCTCTGAAAACTAAAACGCATGCAACCAAAAAATTCAAAATGAGTACTCTGGCCACAATTATTCCTGCTCTGGAACCAGACTACTGGTACATGGCCCTCAGTCTACAGATGCTTACTTTCATATCCCCATCCATACTGTGCACAAGAGGTTTCTCAGATTTACCATAAACCAGGAACATTACCAATGTATTGTTCTACCATTTGGGCTTTCAACTGCACCAAGGGTGTTTTTTCCAAAGCCCTTTCTGTCATAGCTGCACAGCTGCGTGAGCAAGTCATCACACTTTTCCCATACCTAGACGATGGCTTTCTGAGCTTCTGGAAACAATCCCACACCAGAGACCCTCTATCATACACAATATCCCTTATTTCAACAGCTCGAGCTCCTTATGAACAGAGCAAAGTCAGCTCTACAACCCACACAGACACTAGCATTCATCGGTACCCATTTAGATTCTTGCACTGCAAAAGCATACCTTTCTCAACCAAGAATCCCCACAGTAACACAACTCATGCACTCGATGCACATATCCACAACCACAGATGCACTATTTTGTCTTCAACTTTTAGGCTATGTGGCCTCAACCACCATTGTAGTAAAACATGTCAGGTTTTACATGCGTCCCCTACAACTTTGGTTTGCAAAGGTGTAAAAACTCAACACCATTCGATCTACAAAACTGTCACTACCAAAGCAGATCAAGAACTCTCTCCTATGGTGGTCCAATCCACAGAACCCACTATTGGACACACCTTTTCTTATGGAACCTCCTACAATCATAATGACTACAGATGTGTCCATTATCAGCTGGCGTGCATACCTCAAGGAGCTTACAGCCTGGGGACGCTGGTCCCCTCAAGAGTCGAATTTACATATCAACATCTTGGAATTACTTGCTGTTCACAATGCATGCTGATCTTTCCAGCACCAGTTTGTCAATACTCCTATCAGAATCATGACAGACAATACTGCATGCATGTTTAATGTCAACCAACAGGGTGGGGCCAGATCAAACTCTCTATGCATCGAGGCTATGAAACTTTGGCACTGGTGCATAAAACACCACATCTCTGCTTCTTGCCTACCCAGTGTCCACAATGCCCTGGTCAATTCCCTAAGTAGGTCCTTCACCTAGTGGGAATTGCACCCTTTGATCCTAAAACACTTATTTTGATGATGTGGCTACCCAAAAATAGATCTTTTTGCCACACAAAACAACCACAAATGACCACTCTTTTGTTCCAGGGCAGGCGTAGGAAAAGGATATCTCAGAGATGCCTTCGTGTGCCATTGGAACCAAGTTCTCCTCTGTGCGTTTCCACCCATGCCATTAATCTAGAGAACACTGATGAAAAATCCACAGACAAAGTGAAAGTAATCATGATAATCCCATACTGGCCCAGACAGCCATAGTTCATTCTCCTACCAATGTCCCTCGAACACCCAGTGACCCTTCCACTAAGACATGATCTCCTTTATCAGAACAAGGGACAAACAATACACCCTAATCTAAAACCTCTACAAAGTAGAGTCTTCATCAGTGGCTCCAAACCCTTTCTCTGCTGTGGCACACCTTGATGCTTTTAATTATTTTGAGGTACACCATGACATAGTCTCCAAGTGAGCTCATCAGTATTCATGAGTCAATCCAGAACTCAAATAGTTTTTAAAAAAAAAATCCGGGGCACACCTTCTCAGGCCTGAGGGCACACCAGTTGGGAAACACTGCTCTACATCTAACAGCCTGGATCCTCAGTGGTTTAACCAACAGGAACTCCAGTGTTCTGATTTGGTAAAACAAGTCCTGCTAAGCAGCAGAAGATCCCCCCCCCCCCCCCCAAAACAAAACTACACACAGAAATGGCCCAGATTCACCAAATGCTGTACATCCAAAAATACCAATCTAGTATCCGCCCCCATCCCACTTATACTGGACTACCTACTCTCGCTAAAGCTTGCTATCCTTTCAGTCAGCTTTTTGCGAGTACACCTTGCAGTGGTCTCCACATTCCATGCTACACCAGTAGACATGTCACTCTTCTCCTTACCCATTATGAAATGGTTCCTCTCAGTAATACAGAACTTGAATCCAGAAGATAATACTCCCATTCCTATCTGGGACCTACCATTAGTTCTGGAAGTACTTAGTAAACTGCCCTTTGAACCCCTAGCCAAATGTTCACTACCTCATATGTCCATGAAGGTCATTTTTAACTGCCATAATCTCAGCAAGATGCATGACTGAAATTGGAGCACTCATGGCAAAGCCTCCTTTCACCATTTTCCATAGGGGCAAAGTTACTTTGAGATTCGTCCCAAAGGGTTCCTCTTCCTTCCACATCAACCGACACGTGAACTGACCTGTCTTATTCCCAAAATCACAAAACAATCCACAGCAAGCTGTTCTTCACATGCTGGACGTGCACTGGCCTTTTACCTTGAAAGAACAAAACCTTTTAGAATAGCAGACAAACTATTTGTCACTATTGCACAGGCATGCAAAGGCAAGAACATCTCTACGCAACCAGTATGTAAGATGATATCGGGGTACATATGCAGATAGTAAAAACTAGCAAACGTCTCACTCCTGGAACACATTTGTGCTTGCTCCACAAGAGCTATGGCTGCCTTCCTCGACAACGTTCCTATGCACAAGATCTGTAAAGCAGCCAGTTGGTCCTCATTACATACATTTATCAAACATTATGCATTAGATACAATAAGAGCAGAGGTGGCAGCTGGCCACTCAGTCCTCTTCACGCTTACTGTCGTATGCTCTGAAGTCCTGCCTTCTGATTTGGGCACTGCTTGAGTATTCCCCAGAGTGGAGCACCCACAGGGACACTACTTGAAGGAGAAAGGAAGGTTGCTCATCTTGGCGTAGTAATTGGAGTTCTCTGAGATGTGTGTTCCTGTGAGTGCTCAACTACCTGCCCTCCTCCCATCTCTACTTCAGAGTTACACTTTTTACGCTGTAGGTTAGGGAAGGAACTGAGAGTGGTTGGGCTGTGCATGTGACAAAAGACAGCCAAAACACCGCTGCAAGCGTGCCCTGCTGTGCACGCAGCCCTGACAAGCACCACTTGTAAAATCTCTGATCTGCAGCTCAGGGAAGCACCAAGATCCAAAGTAGTACACCCACAGGGGGACACAGCTTGGAGAACTCCAGTTACTATACCAAGGTTAGCAACCTTCCTTTTGATTTGGTAATGCATAAGGTGATGAGAGGTAAGTTTTGGGTGAGAGCTTCTGTAAAGAATGGCTATCTTTATAATTCTGTGGATTTTTTTCCAGGTTATGCAACATAAAGTGTATATCAAATCAAGTTTAAGAATAAGTGGTTGAATCTTTTTAAGATGAAAATCTAAGATTGGAAACTTCTTGAATTGAGATGATTGTTAATTGACTGATGTTTGGGTTGGTGAGAACACATTGTTTCAGTTTGGACACTTGGCAGCAAAAGCTTGTACTGAAGAAAATTCTTTGTCTTCAGATTACCATGTGGGATCTGGCAAGTGGGAAACTTTTAAGATCAATACTGGATGCTCATCCTCCAGGAACAGCAATTTTGCATGTCAAGGTAATAAGTGCTCAGTATTCTTATTATGTGATTTTTGTATTAATCCCGATAGTGTAGCTTGTCTGTGTTTTGATGCAGGGAGATCTCAAAATGGCTTTACAAAGGAGATTACCTTCTAAAGCACTGAGGTCTACTAAAGCATTTTATAAGAGCTAATATCATTTTATGTACAAGTCTGTAATATGGATGTAGATAATCTTTTTATGCTCTTAAGTGTCTTTTGGTTTTTTGGGTGAATGAAAGTGGTTTAATTAAACAGTATTAACAGACTTGCAGCAATATGTTTTTTTAATCCCTGCAACTGGATTTTTCTGCTGAAAACTGGCTTTTCTAGGTTTAAAGTTGATATCAAAAAAGATGTAATCTGATTCTGTTCAGTTTACAGATGACCCAACACTAGCAATTTGCAACGACAGTGGAGGCTCCGTATTTGAGCTGTCATTTAAGTAAGAATAATTAATTTTCTTCTGTGAAAGTGGCAGTGGAGAGGAGGATTGGTTGACTCTTAAACAAAAAACAAAAAAACCAAACCAAAACAAATCGTTTGAAACAGTAGGGTGTGTTCCCTGATGAGAAATGTGTAGATTGGGACCTTAATGAAATATTAGAGCAAAGTTTTATTTCAAACTCTGTAACTGAATGGAATATATCTCTATCTAGACCATTAAGCAGTCTATCTTTTTTGCTGAAGTCCTGCACACCAACAGGACAGGTACAGTTCAGCTGTCTGGGGAAGACCATACTTGGGGATCACAGACAGAGTATATTTAGTCTAATATAGCATAGTTTGATTTCCACCTACCCCCTTGAACTATATGCTAGGTCAAAGATTTGGCCTTGTAACTGAAGTAAATTGTACATTCTGATTAAAGTTGTCTACATGTGGAGAGTTGTGACACAGGAACTAGAACAAACAGGTAATTGCAACAGTGGGGGAAAATGCCATCCCCCAAGAGCTCCTGGTAGTAGCCCATAAGTTGCTCCCTCTCTCTCAGCCTGAAGTGCAGCTCTTAATCTTCAAACCCCTTTCTCTTAAGTCTTTCATTGGCAGTAGCTGCATGATAGTTCTTGACAGCTCTTTTCCTTCAAGTACCTCTTGTGTAGGAGAGGACCTTACAGCAGCTGTGAGCAGGGATAAGAAGGCGCATGGGCTGAGGGCTGACAAGCAGCCATGTAGGTGGGCACAGATAGTGGTGCCTCTTGGCAAGTGGGCGGAAGATACTTAAGTCGTCTTAAAGCAAGTTCCAAAGGGGTAGCTGTGTTAGTCTAGTTTGGCAAAACAAACAAGACTCTGGTGGCACTTAAAAACTAATATTTATTTATTGCATGAGCTTTCATGGGAGAAAATCCCACTTCATCAGACTCATCTTAAAGCATCTGACCTAGTCGGATTTTCTCCCACTAAAACTCATGTGATTAGAATAGAATAGAACCATAGGGTTGGAAGGGACCTCATGAGATCATCAAGTCCAACCCCCTGGGGCTTGAACCCAGGACTTTCTGCATATTAAGCAGAGGTGCTAAGTCATTTAAGTGCCTCCAGACTCCTTGTTTGTTCTCTTAAAGCAGAATCCAAAGAACTCATCATTTCTGTATCTGCAATACTACTTGAAATGCCATAAAAGCTTTAGCTCAACCTCTCAGCAAGCACCGTGAAAAGAGCTTCTTTTTAACTGGTTATTTGAAATCACGCTTTGGACTGTTTTAAAGAGTTTGGCAGGTAGTCATCAAGCTGATTGCTTGTTTTCAGGAGAGTTATGGGGGTGAGAACATGCGAGTCCCGATGTCTGTTCAGTGGTTCCAAGGGAGAAGTTTGCTGTATTGAGCCTTTGCATGCAAAGACTGAATTGAAAGATCATCCTATCACCCAGTACTCACTACTGGCAATGGCTTCACTAACTAAGGTATCCTGCATCTCACATTCTGTATCTCTGGTACATTGAAATGAAAGCCATTAAAAATATTTTAAAATACAGACTTAACATTATTTTTGTAACTTTTCTTTTGCTTAAAGATTCTAGTCATTGGCTTGAAACCATCTCTGAAGGTGTGGATGACTTTTCCTTATGGTCGTGTGAGTAAGAAAAAATAGCTTCTTTTTGGGTCAAGGTTTGACAGCTCTGATGGTGAACATATTCATCTGGAAGTGCATATTGTTTCATTCTTAAATCTTCATGCAGTGAGAGTTAGGTTTTGTGTATGAGGGAGTTATGGCAGAGCAGATGATGATCAGGGACTGAGGGGAGGCAGCGAGTCTGAAGGATGTCCTCAGTTTGTGCCTCAGTTGCAGTAACCTCTAAAGCACTCTCTGCAAGCAGGAATAACGGAGATGCAGTAATTCCTCACTCATGCCTCCCCAAGGCAATGGCTCCCACTGCCAGGGCATAAAGCTGATGGTGACATGCAGTGACACCCCGACATGGAAGACATCTTGTAGGACTTCTTTAGAATCAGTTTAATCTGAGGCCACAAACACTCAAATGCCTTAATCATAATCCTAGGGATATTTCAAGGTGTCACTACAGGGTAAAATTAGTGCCCTAACTTCCTTTTCACACCTTAACACGTTTGAACCTCAAGCATATAATTCTTGGTTTTGAGATAAATGCATCTTGCCTGTAATATACTTCACCCTAAATTACTTATGTACTTTCCATCTTAACTCTTTTTTAACATAGTTTTGGACTGGCAATTTATACTTGGTTAATGAGGGCCATGCTTCTCTGGAGACAATGTTGCAGAGAAACTATGATCTGTTTGTTGCCAAAAATTTTGCTTTTCCTGGCTTTCTAAATGGATTCTGCAGTGTTGGAACCATCATTGACCATCAACACCATGAGTCCCATCAGACCTGTTGATATAGTGCGGTGAAGCCAGAGTGAGTGTCAACCTAATTCTGTACACACAGCATTGTAAAGAGGTTTTTCTTCTCTTTCTTTAGATGGATCCCTCCAGCGTACCATTGCTGGCATGGCATTTTGTTGCTGTACAGAACTCGGTGAACCCTATGCTTGCCTTCTGTCGAGGAGACGTTGTTCATTTTCTTTTGGTAAATCTGAATAGCTTGTTGCCTACTGTATTCTAGAGAATCACCTTTAGAATGCTTGGCCAGAAATTCGTTTCCTGCGGATTAATGGCAGCATCATTCCATGTTGTGGATCACTGCATTTAACCTTTACATTGGGGAAATGTGCGGTGTGTGTGTGTATGGGGGGGGTGTTAATTGGTCTGGCAATTGAATGTTCCCTGAGGGTAAGATGGATGGACTAAGTGTTTGTTGCTTAATACAGTGAAATGCAGAAAGGTTACTTAGGTGTATTCTTTCTAGTTCCATGCTGAATACGCTTCCTCAAATTAAGTTTTTATTAAGCTGTCCTGATTGGGGGCTCAGTCCAATCTCATAGAGGTCAGTAGGATCTGAATTGGCACAAACAGTCTACACTGCATTGTAAATCTGGTCTCAGATTCATGTTTGAGCCCAAACCTTCTTACCATCCACACACAGGCTTTTTTGGCTTGGCTTGCTAAGCCTTCAGGATGTGGGATGCACGACCTGCTAGGGTGGTGGGCCGTGGGCCAAGTCCTGTCTTTTTGCAGTGTCAACATAACTCAGATTTGGGATTTTAGACTCTTGTTTGGAGAGCCTGACAGTGTTGTCCATCAATCTCCTAGGCCGTTTTACTTTTTCTGTCACATAAGTATTCACTGGTTTCCAAGAAACTAGAAACACCTCTTTGTTCCAGCACTGATTATAGAATTTGGAATCCAGTTAATCATTCCTTTGTCAGCTACAGCCAGCAATAAGAAGTAATTCAGCGCTAAGCCCTACATGAAATGTGCTGCTAGTTGACCATGGGAGTATAACCAGTTTCTAGTTAATCTCCAGTGCAAGGAAAGTAAGACATTTGACTTCAGCAAAAATGTCAGAAGTGATCATGTGTTACCAGCAAAGTGCGGAGAAGTTTCTGGCATTAGGATTTACTGGACAGTTGGTTGGCACAGAGAGTTAATCAGACGGCTAAAGACAAACTGTCAGCTAGTCAGAGATGATAACCACATCCCTATGGACTCCTGTTCTTCCTTCCTCATATGTGAGGAATTTAGCTGGGTTCTGTCAACTGCCAAGCACTGAGCCCACACTGGTACATTGCATTCTGCTAAGACACTTGTATGACCTCTGAGCCCCAGGTGCCATTGGATCATGCTCAGGAGGTGACTCGTTGAGCTCACACTGATCCTGGGAGAGGTTGATGGGTAGCTGGCTCTTCACACACATACATTGACTGTGCTCTCTTTCCTAAGATCATCTATAGAGGTGTCAGGTGTACACCTGTCTTCTGGAAATCAGACTGGTTTTAAAATGTATGTTATAAAAACTTTCTTGTGAAGCTGTTGAGTTTGTTACATGGAAACACAGGATATTAATGTCTCAGGATATTAGAGAGATGAGGTGAGTAACATAATATGTGCTGTTGGATCAATTTCTGGCTATGACAGCTAAGACGACCCCCTCCCCCCACCCTCAGGTCAAATCAGCCTGGCTCTAGCAAACATCAACTTCTACCATCTTTGTGCAGATACACTTTTTTTAAATGGGTGAGTCACGCACAAATAAAAATTGGATTGCTATGTCAAATTTTACTTAGAGCCCAGATTTGAATATTTTCTGTTAAAAATATATTAAAAGAAATCAAACAAATATGAGAAAAGGACTATGACTGCTTTGGGAAATCAGACACTAAAAAAACCACTGAGTTCTAATGAGTAAAGGCAGTTGTGTTCCATTTTATAAAGCTGCTTCAGTGATGGTGGTGGTAACAGGCACCTCTGTAATAACGATACTAGAGACAATGGGCTTCCTTTCTTGGGGAGGGGGAATTGTTTTCTCAGGGGAGGTTTTTGGTTGCTGAAAGTACCAAGTTTGAGTGATTGTTTAATTCCATCATCAGGTAAAGAGAGATGACTCCGGTGCAATACATGTAACTAAGCAAAAGCAGCTTCATCTGCACTATGACCTCATCAATTTTTCTGTAAGTGTTGATCTAGTAACATTTTTCATTCTGCTTAGATGCAGATAATAGCCTCCTGTGTTTTTAAGAGCAGGTCAACATCGCTTAGCTTCTGGGGGCTTGTAATTTCGCTCTACAAACTTGTTTTAACAGATACAGCACTTGGCTTTTTGGATGTGAAATTTATGGAGTGAAATTAATTTACTTGCTCTAGCTTTTTCAAACAATTCCATGATATAAAAGTGGTTAAATTGTAACTATCGGGCAAAGAAAATAGGCTTTTGAAATCCATACAGTGTACAAACTAAAATACTTGTGGCCTTGGTGAACAAAGAGTCTGAATAAAATCTTTTGACGTATGGGGCCCAGTCCTTCTTCTTAGATTCTAAATTGCAAATAGGTAGTAAGTAATGGCTCCAAAAAAGCCAGAACACTCTGGCATACTGGTTTCCATTATACATATATTTTGTTAATATGCTATCTTTCTGCTTGTTTATAAAACAGAAATTTACACACACACCTTAAAACCACTTTTAGAGAGCACTAGGATCAGTGATGAAATGCAGATATGCCAGTTTCCAAAAGGGTAGCCGTGTTAGTCTAGTTCAGCAAAACAAACAAGTGACTTCCCAAACTGCAAGTATCTGGTGAAGTGGCATTTTTCTCCCACGAAAGCCAATGCAATAAATGTTAGTCTTTAAAAGTGCCACAGGACTCCTTGTTTGTTTTTCAAAATGCAAAGGTGACCCAGTTACATTTATTGACGCTTATAAATCTCCACTCCTGCAAGTGAAATTATTTTTGGAAAAAAAGTGTATTCTGAAAATGGAAAAGCATTTCCAAGCTGGAGATATGGTCTAATGTCCAAATTTTAATATGAGTGGAATGAAGGGCTCTTGAATTCAATTCCCAGCTTGAGGGATTTACTGTATTCCTCTTGCTGATGCTGATAAGTTGTCTTCTCCCCCATCTCCTCGTAAGCATGGGAATCACTGGCGCTCGGCATGGGGTGAGGGAGGGTACGAGCCTAAAGGCCAGACCCCTGGCAGGAACCTGATTTGGCCCTGGCCAGGGATCTGGGACTGGACTGGTGGTAGTGCTGGGATCTAGATGGGGGATGTGGGACTGGGCCACCAGCAGTGGGAGGATCTGACCTTGGCCAAGGACATGGCGCTGCTCCCAGGGTAGTAATTAGATCCGTCCCTGACTCTGACCCCAGCTGGGAATCTAGGGCTGCCAGATCAGGGGGTGAGATTGGTGGGAGGGTTTGGGCCTAGGCCTGAGCCCAAGCCCCAAGCATTTTTTTAGAGCTAGCAACATCTCTGCTCATAAGGGATTGAGAATAACTTGTAAAGTGCTTTGGATTTTCAGGTGAGAAGCAGTATAGATGTGCCAGGTGTATATTATACTATAAGCAAAAATTTTGTGGATTTTCCCTTTGATTAAAGATGTTGAGTACAAGTATTTCAACTGCCTGAGGAAGTTTTCAGTAACTGGGTGCTCCAAAGGAAGTCTTTTAGTGGTCACCTTCCTTATAGCCATTCTTTTGCTCTGTAAAGCAGTTGAATTCTAAATATTAGCCTTACCCCAAACACCTTTTTTATGCCACCAGCAGCCACTAGCTTACAATATTAATGCTCTGAGGTTTTCTTATAGTATGTTATGATATTTGTGTTGATAGTTATGTGTATAGGATTTCTGACGTTTGCCATATGCCTTCTCTCCAGTGGATAAACTCACGCACAGTGGTGCTTCTGGACAGTGTGGAGAAGCTGCATGTGATAGATCGTCAAACTCAGGAGGAGCTGGAGACTGTAGAGATTTCAGAGGTGCAACTAATTTACAATAGCAGTCACTTCAAGTCATTGGCTACTGGAGGCAATGTCAGCCAGGCACTGGTAAAAACCTATGAATCCTGCAAGTATTTCACTTACTGATGTGATGAGAATGCTTTGAAATATACTTTAAGTGGGAAAATCTGGGACTGCTTAAAAGCATCTTACAAGAGCCTTTTTAAAAAATTTAATATTTTAGCAAGAATTGATAAGTCTTGAAGTGTTGCCTTTTCACATTTCCACTGCTATGATGCATCATCATGCCACTGAGCCTCAGAACACCCTTCAAAAAAAAAAAAAAAGACTTCTGTACATGACAGGATTCAAAGGTACAATGTAGGATTTCTGTGCCTTCTTAACTTTCCAGCTGGGCTGTCTCTCACAAAGGTATGCTGGTGACAAACAGTAAACCTTTCCAGATACTGTTCTTGCTCAGCCGTCAGAATGTGAAGACTCTCACCCAGGAAAACTGCATAAATACTCTAAGCCACTCATGAATCGTGCAGAGACACACCAGCTTATCACCCCAGATGCCTGCTTTGCACCTTTAATATCTTACACTGCCCAAGATGCTCTGGGACAGTGCAAGTTCATTAATTAATTATTTTCCCCTTCATCAGAGGAAAGTGGATGTGCACCAGCCTTTGTAACCTGATCTTAGACTCCCCAAGTTCTTCTACCAACACAGTTTTAGATAACATGTAAAGTAGGCTTAACTACAGAAAGACAGATTTTAAGTGATTATAAGTAGCAGACATAGAGATCAAGATTGGTTACCTAAGAGATAAAAATAGAAACACAGTCTAAATTCTGACTCGAACGGACTAAGCAAAATCTAAATCAATCAATCTCTCGTCCTGATAGATGTTACAGGCAGCTCACAGCTACTAATGCATAGGTTGGATTCCCTTCCAGTTAGCAGCCACTTTCCACAGTTCAGGCTTTGCATTCCAAATGATCTCCCAGGGGTGGAGATGGGGAAGGAGAAAATCAAAGTGGTGTCTCTGTTTCTCTGTTCAAATTTCTTCCAGTTGCTACAGGGGTCATTGCTGTGACATGGGGGCAAGACCTTCCCCATTGTGTACATACTCTCTCAGGATTCTCTGCAAGAGTGGACTCTTCTTGATGGGCCATCAATAACTGTCTGGCCAGTGCTCTTTTGTTGACCACCCACCACATTTTCAAACATACAGGAGTACTACTTAAGTTCACATATGGTGGTAGTGTATATAATCCAACAAGAAAAGCAATGTTCAATGGTTCAAGACTTCTTAAATGGTACCTCAAAAGGCTTACTTTGTATGAAACATTACAGTGTTGAATATGGAGGTCCAGGCGCTACTTGGAGGTACAAAAATGCCACAAGACTTGTTTTTACTATAGCGACTGGTTACTTTGAAACTGTAGCTTTTAAATATGTCCTATATGTCTGTTTCCCCCATTTTCATCATTGTTCTTCTCCTAAAGCTCTGGTCGAGTGGAAGAAACTGATGTTGTACAGGTCCCAATGAGTGTTGCAGGACGGTTCTTACATGATTCTACTGGATGTTGCTTTCTGGAAAGTTGCTGAAATTCAGTGGCTTTGGCAAGGGTCACATCCCAGAAGTGGGATCATAGACTCATAGAAATATAGGGCTTGAAGGGATCTTGAGATGTCATTTAAGTGCTGTGTTGCAGAAGGACTAAGCAAAGTGAAAGCCATCCTTGACAAATGTGTGTCTGACCTATTCTTAAAAAATCCAATGATGAGGATTCAACAATTTCCCTTGGAAAACTATTCTAGAGCTTAACTTCTCTTGTTGTGCTCTTGCTGCTGATTTAACCCCATTACTACTTTCAGTGGACATGATCACAGCCCTCTTTTTAACAGCCGTTAACATATTTGAAGGCTATTATTAGCTCCTCCTTCAGTCCTCATTTCTCAAAATAAAACATGACAGGTTTTTAATCTTTCCTTATAGTCGTTCTAAACCAGCGGTGTCAAACTCATTCAGTGTGGGGGCCACATTGGAGGGCAGGACACTTGACAAGAGCCACGTGTCCACACAGTCTCCCCAACCCTTTACCCTGCCACATTCAGGGTGGAATGGGCTCCTCTTTTCCTTCTCCAGCCCCACAGGCTCTCTGATGCTTTCCCTTTTCCCTGCCCTATGAGCTCCCCTTCTCCACATTGGCTCTCAGACCCTCTCCTGCTGGGCAGCTCCTGGACACCCCTTCTCCTTTCCTTTTCACTTCCCCTACTGTGTGGTGGCAGACAATCAGTCTGTGACAGTCACAGCCACAGGAAGGCTGGGCTCCTGCCCCCGGCCCTCCACTTCAGTCACTCAGCATGAAGGCCTTTAGTTGAGCTCGGTCTTGGCTGACCTTTGATTGGCTCATTCCAACATGGGCCCCTGCTACTTTTCCTTTCTTATTTGTGACAGTGAACAGTTGGGGTGGGGAGCCGTGTGGGGGCTCTCTGGGAGCCCAGCCCAGCCTGCTGTGACTGAGACTCTTGTTGGTTGGCAGACCACAGCAGAGCTGAGCTGGGATTGGCTGGAGTGCTTTCTTTGTTCCCCTGTGCTGTGACTTGGATCATGTGAGTGAGTCAGAAGCATGCCTGGCTCTGCTCTGCCGGTGGCAGCCTGTCTTTGGAGTTCACTGCTGCTGGAGAGAGCTCCTAGGAAGCAGCTGCGGGGGCTGGATTGGCACCCTTTGTGGGCTGGACATTTGACACCCCTGTAAACTTTTGATCACTTTTGTTGCTCTCCTTTGGCCGTTCACCAATTTATTCACATCTTTTCTAAAGTGTGGCAGTTATTTTTAGACACAGTATACTTTTGAGGGAATTCTGTATCAAAAACATAAGTTATGTGCACAATATTTTAAAATTCTGCAATTTTATTTGTCAATACATAAATGTGGAGGCTTAATCATGGTAGTGTGGAGCATAAGCCACTGGCTGCATGGAGGTTGGAGATCACTCTGCAGCCTCCCTGCTTCACTGTGGCACAGACTTGGTGGGGACACCACATCTGATCCTAGCATAGCCAGGGGCTGGGCCTGCCTCAGAAACACCTTGAGGCCCTTTCTCTCCATGTCAGGTGTGGGCAGGCAGGCTCAGCCTGGTAGGATTCAAGTTGGTGTGTGGGGGATCCAGGTGTGGGTTGAGCAGGTTCTGTGTGGGGCAATCTAAATGAAGGCAGCTCAGTAGTGGGTCAGAGTGCAGTGGGATCTGGATGCACAATGGCTTATTGTCAAGAACCAAGTGCAATAGCAATGGGACTCTGCAGGGGGATCCAGATAAAGATGATTGGGGTTCAGCTGGGGAGGGGGGTTCTGGGTGTGGGGAGATGGCACTCAGTGGAGGGAGGGTCCAGGTGCTGGGGTAGAGAGGCTTAAAATGGAGAGATGGACGCAACAGGTTTGTTGGAGTGGTCCAGGTGCAGGGAGTGGGGCTTATTGGGGTAGGAGTTCGAGTGTTGGTGGGTCATTGAGGGCCCTGGTGCAGTGTGGCTCTGGAGGCAGGGTAGGGGCTGTAGATGCAGAGGATGAAGCTTGGCAAGGAATATGTGGATTTTGGGGGGAGGGGTCTGGATGCATGGAGGTTGGACAGGTGGAGGCATGCAGTGATCCCTCTTTCTGCAGCTCAGTTGTGATAAGGGTAGGAAGCGAAGGTAGGCTGCAGATTTTCTTGAAGCTGGGGGAGGTTCTAGGGGTAAGTTGGGCCCCTTTTTCCAGGGGAACAGAAAGTCCTGTCCTTTGCCAGACCCGTCCAGCAAGGACTAGCAGCTGAGTCTGGCGCAGCGTAGAAGACACTAGCTGAGGAGTCCCCAGCTATGCCCCACTCTCCTATTCCTCCCCCTGACCAGGTTTTTAAGGCACCTGAAATGACATGTCCACATTGCTGTGGAGGTGTGCATGACTGCTCTTGCAACTTCACTTTGGTTGTCTGTCAGCAAGTCATTTTCCTTGGGAGAAGCAAAGAAGTCTGTGGGGGATATGAATTCTGCATGCATGCAGTGACACAGTATCTTCTGTGGAGTAATGGTACTCCAGCGGAGGCATTGTCAGTGCCAAGTAGAGCAGGACAATGTCTCCCATGTTTGATAGACAACATTCATGTTAGTACACAACAAAATAATGTTAGCCTTTTTTGCAGCTGTATCACATTGCTGATTTCATGCTCAATTTGTGTTTCACTATCATATCCAGGTCCTTTTCAGCAGAATGACAACCTAGCCACTTATTTTCCATTTTGTGGTTATGCATTTGATTTGTCTTTTCCTTCAAAAGTGACATATTTTGCTTTTATCTTTTTTTGAATTTTATTTTGTTGAATTCATACTATTTCCAGTTTGTCAATGTCATTTTGAATTCTGGTCCTGTACTACAAAGTGCTAGCAACACCTCCCAGGCTAGCATTTCTTATCTGGAGACTTCATAAGCATACTTTCCAATTAGTTATCCAAGTTATTAATGAAAATATTAAATAGTGCTGAGCCCAGGACTGACCCCCTGCAGAGCCCCATTAGATTGAGCCTCTCAGTTTGAAAGCAAATCATTGATACCTGTTCTGAGTATAGCTTTTCATTCAGTTGTGTACCCTCTTTCAATATTTTCTTTTAGACTGCATTTCCTTGGTTTACATGTGGGACTGTGTCAAAGCTGTGCTAAAATTAAGCTATCTCATATTTTTTGCTTCTTCCCTCTTCAGTAGCCCTGTAACCCTGTCAAAGAATGAAGTTAGGTTGGTTTGTCACGATTTGCTCTTGACAAATTCTTGCTGCTTATTCCTTATCCTTAAATGCTTACGACTTGATTGTTTAATTGTTCCATTGTCCTTCCAGGTATCAAAGTTAGGCTGACTAGCCCATAATTCCCCAGGTTGTCATCTTTGTTGCCCTTTTCAAACTTGGATGCTATGTTTGCTCTTCTCCAGTCTTCTGGTACCTCACCCATCATCAATGAGTTCCTTGAGCTAATTGCTTGCAGTCCCAAGATTTCATCAGCTAGTTCCTTAAGTATTTGAGGATGAATTTCATCAAGCTCTGCTGACTTGAATACATCTAACTGAAGTAAATATTCTTGTTCTTTCTCTAGTTTGGGATGCATTCCTTCCCCATTGTTGTTAATTTTAAATGTGTTGACAAGATTCTCGTAATTAGGTTTTGTAGAGGCAACACTTGACTGGTTTTGCTGTAGTAAGTTATCAGTTTTTGTTGTTTTGCAAAAATTGTAGTCATAGTCTCTTTGGGTATAATCTCATCACATCTCATAAGATTCTTAAGCAGGCTTGTGCCAGATCTGGATACGTCTTAAAAAACCTAGGGGTTTGAGGAAATGAGGATGATGATTTGCTAGGGGATGCTCTTCCATTCGAGTCAGTATTGAACTAACATCCTGGTTGTCTCTGGCTCTACCCTTAATCAGATAAACCTGACCAAAAATGTCTCATATTGTGAAATTGTAAGACTGAAATTATTCTGAATTGCCATTTCTCATGAGAATTTTCTCTTAGCTTGCCAATGGTGTCTTGTGAACACAGTAACTCTCATCCCTTACACGTGAGACAGTGCTTCCTGTACTTGATGACTTTTCCAGTGAAACATGGGTTCTTCGATGAGCAGTGTTCTTGACTGCTCCACCGTAGGTTTCTGTGCGGCACCGCACCCCAGCCCGGAGATTTTTGAAGAGCAGTGGCTCCCTCAGCGGGGAGAGACGGAGACGGCAGAGAGAGGCTGGAGCGCTTCCTGCCTTGCTGACGTCATCTGTCTCTCTCCCCGCTGCCCCTCCAGTTCCCTCATACCGCCTCCGACTCCAGACGGAGTCCGCGGTGGCTCCAGTCACTTCACCTGGAGGAAAAAAAAAAAATCAAATACAACAACAATGAAGAAGAAGAAGAAAGACAAATCAAACATGACAGAACAAACTTTGATTCATGCAGCCAAGCTGCAAACCCCACCGGGGTTTAAACGCTGCGCTTCTTGCAACGAAGCGATGCTGGCATCCGATGGGCACTTAGCCTGTATTAAGTGCCAGGGAGAAGGTCACCTCTCCCAGAGATGCCAGCATTGTAAAAAAATTTAACTGCCAGGGCTCGCAAAGACCGGGAGCGGAAACTCAAGCTCCTACTACTGGAAGGGGCTCTCCGCCCCGCGTCGGACCCGGGCGCCTCTCCTCAGTCTCCTGAGGGAGCGCGAAAACGCCGGGCATCAACGTCCTCTCCAGCCCCCTCTAAGCGAGGGAAAACTTCTGAGGCCACAGTTAGGGAACTGTTGAAGGGTCCTCCACAAGGCATGGCAACCCTCACAGACTCCCAGCCAGCAAATTCAAAACCGGCCAAGTCGAACTGTGCGCACTCTGTAAAAGCCGCGCCGGTTCCAACGGCGCCGACAGCTTCCCCGGCGCAGACCCTGGTTCCACAAGTGGCGGCACCACTCCTACACCTGCCAAGCATGCCGACCACTCTTACAGCACCGGGCACAGCAACTCACTTTCTCCCGGCACCGGCTCCTTTCCCCGTGCCGCTGCTGGTTCCGACAACACAGCCAGATGCTGCAGCCAATATTGGCAGTCAGTCGCAGCCTGGCAAACAAGTACACTCTAAACATAAAAGGAAATCAAAACATATTGAGACCAGGGAAGTCCTCAGTATTCATTCTACTCCTGGGTCTCCTCTGTTTGGTTTGGACACTTCCCATTTGAGCCCACCTTCAACTCCAGGCTCCTCCTGTCACTCGCCCTCTCCTGCATCTTCTAACCCTACGTCACCAGAACCGGCGGATCCAAAGATTCAACAGCCTCCGGTCCACAATCCTGCACCAGCTCTCACATGGCCATATCCGTATTATTTCTACCCTCCCGTACCAGGGATGCCTTTTAATAGCTGGCCAAACAGTACTACTCCAGCACCTGCAATGTACCCTTATCTTCTACCACAAACTACTCCTACCCTGCAACAACATCAACCATAACCTGCGGGGTCTACCGCTCCTTCATCCTCGTCTGATTACCCCGAGGATCCAGATGCCCTTACTTCTGATGACTTGAGACAGTTCCGCGAGCTTTTCAAACGAGCCGCAGAAGTTATGGATATTTCACTAGACTCCCACCCTGAGAGTCAACGCAAGTTATATAAAATCCTGCAAACATCTGGACATTGTAAACTGGCCCTCCCGATGGACATTGGTATTATGGAGCCCGCATCTACGCTTTGGCAAACGCCAGCATCCAACCCCCCTTCTAACAAGAGGGCAGACAAAAAGTATTTCATCTCCTCTACGAACAACGAATTTCTTTTTTCGCACCCCTCACCAAACTCCTTAGTGGTGGAGGCAGCCAACCAACGAACCAAACAAACCTACTCTAGATCTGTCCCCACAAGCAGGGACGACAAGAAACTTGACATGCTTGGGAAGAAGGCCTATACCTCCGCGGCCCTACAACTTCAAATAGCCAATTATACGGCACTACTCTCCAACTATGATTACCACCTATACGAGAAGCTTAAGGACTTCATAGATGACATCCCACATGACAAACGTGACCAGTATCATTCATTAATTTCAGAAGGTTACCTGGTAGCAAGGACAGCCTTGCAAGCTTCTTTAGACGCAGCAGACGCTGCCGCCAGATCGCTTGGCACGGTAGTCGTCATGAGACGGGCTTCCTGGCTTCACTCGGCTGAGTTACCCAGGCAGCTGCAACACACAATTGAGGATCTTCCGTTTGAAAAAGATAATTTATTTGCCAAGAAAACAGATGCGATAATGCGTGGCTTAAAGGACTCTCGTGCCACGCTGCGCACATTGGGTATTTACACCCATTCTCTTCCAAACAAACGCTCTCACAAAGCCCAGTTATATAACTCCAGGCCTCCTCAATACCAATCTAACCGTTGCTCCGAGACCTATAGATCAAAACCTTGTCAACCTCGCAGGAAATTAAACAAGCAACCCATGCACACGTCTCAACCCTCAAAGTTGACACAGCACTTTTGACGTTCCCATTGAGAGAGCTGCCAACCATATTGTAACACATCAAATCCAGTAACTACCTCGTCATCTTATTTTTATGCGCAGACTACAACCCTTCGTCCAACAATGGCGCAGAATAACATTGGACAAATGGGTGCTAGAAATTGTTCAACGGGGCTATTCCATACCGTTCCTACACGCCCCAAATCCCAATACCCCCACCCGTCCCTTTTCAGAGATCCCACCCATTTACAACTTCTTCAAGAAGAGGTCAGACACCTTCTCTGCATCGGAGCGATCAAAGAAGTTCCCAGCCATCAGCGGGGAAAGGGTTGTTACTCCCCATATTTTCTCACAAAAGAACGGGAGGGTGGAGACCAATCTTGGACCTTCGGTGTCTCAATCGTTTTATCCAAGTAAAAAAATTCAAAATGGTGACTTTAAACACTATCCTCCCAGCCCTACACCAGGGGGACTGGTTGGCCTCTCTTGATCTCAGGGATGCATATTTTCATGTCCCCATCATCCAGACTCATCGACGCTTCTTACGCTTTACCCTTCTTTCCAAACATTACCAATACAATGTTCTTCCTTTTGGCCTCTGCACGGCACCCAGAGTTTTCTCCGAACTCATGGCACCCGTGGCCGCATTCCTTCGGAAACATCATATCAACATCTTTCCATATCTCGACGATTTTCTCCTAGTGGGCCGCTCACTTTCTCAGGTACAGCAGGCAATTCGCCGTACCCACGACTTGTTCCTCAATCTAGGCCTAACCATAAACTACGCAAAGTCTACGCTGAAACCCACACAAATTCTTCAGTTTATAGGGGCAAGCATACACTCCCCTCTAGGGAGGGCATTCCTTCCTCCCGACAGGTTCCACAAAATAATTCAATTAACTCACGTAATTCAAAACTCCAACTTCATTTCTGCTTGCACTTGCATGGCGCTCCTAGGCCACATGGCGACGACCACCTACCTGGTCAGCTATGCACGTCTTCGCATGCGCCCATTTCAGCTCTGGTTTCTGTCCTGGTGTCAGCACGTTCAACCGGTCCATCAACAGAATCCTAACCATACCCCTACCGGTCAAACATACTCTGAACTGGTGGAAGGATCCAAACAACCTTTTGCAGGGTGTCCCCTTTCTGCCGTCACAGCCGCCTCTCACCATCACTACCGACGCCTCCCTCATGGGATGGGGAGCCTTTCTCCAACAACACACGATTCAGGGCCACTGGTCATCTGAGGAAACCCATCTTCACATAAACGTTCTCGAACTCAGGGCAGTCTTACACGCATGCCAGCACTTTCTTCCCATCATCACAAACAAACATGTCAGAATCCGCACAGACAACAGGATGTCAATGTGCTATATCAACCATCAGGGCGGAACCAGGTCTACCCGTCTTTGCATGGAAGCACTGACACTCTGGGACTGGTGCATACAGCACAACATTTATCTTTCAGCGGAATACCTGCCTGGCAAGGACAACGTCTTAGCGGATTCCCTGAGCCGCTCATTCCCATCGCACCACGAATGGGAGATCCACACCGACATTTTATGCAATATTTTCCAACAATGGGGATTTCCCGAAATGGACCTCTTTGCTTCCGAAAACAACAGGAAATGCAAATACTACTGCTCTCGCGATGGCATCGGTCAAGGATCCAGCGACGATGCCTTCCTTCTACATTGGGGGAAGAACTTACTCTATGCCTTCCCACCTATTCCAATGATTCCCAGAGCCCTCTGCAAAATCCAGGAGGTCAAGGCAAGAGTACTAGTCATAGCACCGGCATGGCCTTGCCAAACATGGTTCACTCTCCTACAAACCATGTCTACGGTACCACCGATCTCCTTACCTCTCCTTCCGAACCTGTTGTCTCAGAACAACGGAACACTCCTCCACAAACATCTGGACAGGCTCCACCTGACAGCTTGGAACCTAGATGGTTCACAGGCATAGAATTAGACTGTTCACAGGATGTTCAACACATCCTACTAAATAGCAGAAAACCCACAACCAGAACCACTTACCTGCACAAATGGCGTTGGTTTTCCTCTTGGTGTGCGCAACATTCACTGGATCCCGTCACAGCTCCGGTACATCGAATCCTTGAATACCTGGCTAACCTGAAACAAAACAATTTGTCAGTAAATTCAATATGGGTTCACCTTGCAGCAATCTCCACCTTCCACGAGCCAGTTTATACAAGTTCCATTTTTGCTCACCCAACAGTCAAATGTTTCATGCAAGGCTTGCAGAATCTTTTTCCATACGTTCGTCCTCCAACTACCCCATGGGATCTTACAAGAGTCTTAAGGGCCCTGACAAGACCCCCTTTCGAACCAATTGCTTCCTCAACTCTCTTGCATCTCTCACTCAAAGTATCATTTCTAGTGGCAATCACATCAGCCCATCGTGTAGGGGAAATTGCGGCGCTTATGGCCCACCCACCCTACACCATCTTTTATAAGGATAAAGTTTCTTTACGACTTCACCCGAAATTTATCCCTAAAATCTCTTCCGCCTTTCACCTTAACCAAGCGATCCACCTTCCGGTCTTCTGCCCGAAACCCCATGCCACCCCCGAGGACCGTTTACTACGTACCCTCGACTTCCGTCGAGCTTTGGCCTTCTACTTAGAACGAACCAAAACGTTCCAGAAAACGCCTCAACTCTTCGTGTCAATCGCTGAACGCTCAAAGGGCCAGGCCATTTCTAAACAACGAATCTCTCGCTGGATCGCTACATGTATACAGACTGCATACACAGCTTCACAGTTAACTCCCTCACATAACATTCGATCTCACTCCACCAGATCTATGTCATCTTCCATCGCTTTCCTTACCTGTGTACCTATTCACGAGATATGTCAAGCCGCCACCTGGGCCTCATCTGATACCTTTGCAAAACACTACGCACTTGACTGCCTCTCGGCAATGGATACGGCACTTGGACAAGCAGTTCTAAATGCCGCAAGGGACTTATAGACCGAAGTACCCACCTCCAAGCACAACAACTGCTACATATTCACCTACGGTGGAGCAGTCAAGAACACTGCTCGTCGAAGAAATGGAGGTTACTCACCTTTCGTGCAGTAGCCAAAGTTCTTCGAGATGCGTGTTCTTGATATGCTCCATGACCCACTCTCCTCCCCTCTACTTCGGAACGGACCATACCAGGTCTCCGCGGTACGAGGGAACTGGAGGGGCAGCGGGGAGAGACACAGATGACATCAGCAAGGCGGGAAGCGCTCCAGCCTATCTCTTCCGTCTCTCCCCGCTGAGGGAGCCACTGCTCTTCAAAAATCTCCGGGCTGGGGTGTGGTGCCGCACAGAAACCTACGGTGGAGCATGTCAAGAACACGCATCTCGAAGGACTTCGGTTGCTGCACGAAAGGTGAGTAACCTCCATTTAGCATCAGTGGGAGGAGGTTGGGCTCTAGGTCTCCGCTTCCACTTCATGTGTTAGGACTGGCATATAGCATGATGCAGCAAATTGCACTCTCCTGCCTGACTCTTATTTTATTTTGTTCCTTCCTTGCTGAATGTTCCCAGGATTTAGTTAGTCACATGTTTCTCATGTATGTTCACTGAAAATAAAATGAAAACAGTCTATTATAAATAAGTATTTTTTTCTAGGCCCTGGTTGGAGAGAGAGCCTGTTATCAGTCCATCAGCAGTTGTGGTGGTCAGATCTTCTATCTTGGCACAAAGGTAAATGTGGACCACTCTCAGGAAATGTCATGCACTGTACAAAATAAGGTGGCTTTGGTGATCCAATCTAGTGTTTGTGTCTAATGAAAGAAGGGTTCTGCAAGTGAGAATCCTGAAATACTGTGGCGCTGTGAGGTGCTGAGGGTTGGAGTCTTGATGCTTTAGGACATACGGCTGTAAAATGGGGAGGATTCTGTAGACAGTAACTCAAAAGTTGTTTGTTTTAAAATTTCCAGAATCCAATCTGGTTTTAGCCAAGGCACCAGGATTATAGTCCCAGCTGAGTGCTGCTTCAGACTAACTGTGTAGTGGGAGGGAAATTAAAGTCAACTGAAATGTAGGAATAGACCACTCTCTCCTTTACAAAAAGCACTGACTAGAATGAATGGAAAAGTTGAGAAGTGAAGTAGGCTGAGTCCCACCATATGGAACAATAAGACGGATCCTTTTACTTGGTTTGCTCCATTTTCTCAAAATGTAGGGACGCTTAAAGAGTCTTATAAGGGCTTTTTTGGATATGACAAGCTCACTGTGTAATAGCTGGTAGGAAATGCTCCTGATTGGAGAGGTGTGTTAAGTCCTGGAAGAGTAATTGTAGCCTCTTTGTATCACTGGGACACTAATATGTGTATGGGAATTCATAGATTGTCACTCATGAACAACTGTACATGAAGGAGTAACTCCCATTTTGACCCTTTTGTTCCTCTTTCAGTCTGTTCATGTGGTGGTACTAAGAAGCTGGAGAGAGGTAAGTCCAGAGAGGAGAAGTATATGTTTTTAATGAACTGTGAATTATTTAACAGTAGCTTGATAGCAGGGAAAGGAACTTCAGAACTAATTGAATTTTTAAAGTAAAATCTGATTAGTGTTCAGAATTTAAATAATGGCAAAATATACAGCAGTGCTCCAAGAATAAGCTTCTCATTGTAATATGTTCTTGGACACTTTCCAGCATATGTTTGGGTACTCTTTGAGATTATATTCTTTTCTCTCCCTTACCTTTGCAAAAATATTCTAATGATGTTTTGAAATGTTTCCACTTCCTCTAACTTGCAAAAGATATAGTGTAAATTCAGGTTACAATTATACAGTCCTCAAGAGCTATAAATCAATTACCATGAGAGTAATTTAATCATTGGTGCAATTTACTAAGGATCATGGTGGAGTCTCCATCATCGCCCATTTTTAATGACGATTGGAAGGCTTCATGAAACATCTGCTCTAGGTATTATTTCGGGGAAATTCCATGGCCTGGGTTGTAAGGAGGTCAGACTGGATGAGTGGTCTTCACTGTTTTTTCAGGTGGGATCATTGGGGGGTAGATGGGGGGAGAAACCTTCAACATGAGAGCTGTTGACTCCTGCCTTTTGAGAAGGCTGAGCTGTGCCTTCTCCACCCCAGCTCCCACTTTGCCCCCTCCCCTGACATTCTCTTGTCACTTTCCCCAGTCCCCTTGCCATTGTCTGCTCTCCTCTCTCAAGCTAAGCCACAGTGCTTTCTTGTCCCAGCTGAGTCAGACTGATCCCTGTCCAGCAGCCTACCCCCAGGACATGGTTTTTCTACTGTGCTGAGTGATCAGCCTGATGCTTCAGTGCATCTCCCAGCCCAGTTCCTGTTCCTCCTTAGCAGCAGCCAGGGGCTCACCTAGGTCTGGGGCTCACACACATGGGGCGGTCCCAAGAAACTTCCCTCTCACCTGGAAGGAAAGTTGGGTTGGGAGTGCCCCCTCCCTGTGTGAGGAGAATAAGCTATGAGACAAGGAGGGGATCTCCATGTGGGCAGTGTAGCTCACCCTGCCAGGGAGAGGGGAAGAGCTGCCTCCCCTGCTCCCATCACTCCCAGGACCCTGCAAAGTGGTGAGTCACTCACTTATGGTCCGGTCAGCACCGCCAAGGACAAGGGAATGGAGCAGCTGAGTTACTTCTGGGTGCAGCAGCCACAGGAGCAAGAGGCATGCAGAGGGAAGTACTCATCTCATCCTCCAGGTGACTTGGGGAGCAGCAGGGCTGCAGCTGCTGCTTCCCCACTTCCTGGTGGTTTTGCTCCTTTGGCTGAAGTTCACCCAATGAAGAGGCATGAGCAGCAGGCAGGGGAGTGGGGGGGCAACACCACTAAAAGGCAATGCCACTGCTGTGGGGTTGGAAGCATTGCTGAAGCCTGCTTCTCCCCAAGTCACTGGGAGGCAAAGAGGCACAAGCTGGTGTTTGAGTGCTTCTCTCAGCACTTCCTCTGCTCCTGTCACTGCTGTTCCCAGCAGTATTTCAGCTGCTGACCTCAGCTCTTCCTACCCTGCATGGTGACCTGCCTACTTTCACTCACTGCTTTGCAAAGCCCTGGCTGGGAGTGTGAAGAGCAGAGGGGGCGCTCTCCCCTGTGGACTGGATTGGTGGGCTGCACTGCCCACATAAAGAGCTCTTCCTCGTCCTGCACAGCTATGTCCCCTCTTGTCCCAGCTTCCAAGTTGGGGGTGGGCAGAGTTAGTCAATTAGCAGGGAGTTGCTTTTAGGGTCAGTGGGAGCCACCATTGATTCTTTGGCCTTGCAATGAAGAACACTGGATTTAGATGATCAGAATGGTTCCTTCTGGCCTTGGAATCTATGAACCAGGCAATGGTGTAAAAGCAGTGTTAGTTTTAGGTTAGAGAGAGCACATGAACTCAGTGCATAGTAAAAGGAGAAATAATCTCAAGCCAATCCCAACACCTGAGCTTCTTTTAAATTCTGATGACCCATGGTGCTGAGGCTTCAGTATCTGTGAATTTACTCATGGGGGGTTTCCCCTAAGCACAGAGAGTGTTGAGGGGATGGAACAATCTGCCAGGGAAACCTGGGAAACTGTTCTTGTTGCAGTGTGGTATAGTGGGCTATAGAAGATTTGTTAGACGCATCTTCTAATACGAATCACAGAAGCCAGTCCTGGACCCAGTTACCCTGCTCCAGCACTGCATGGAAGGCGACAGGAAGAGTACCACAACTAGCTTCTTGGATAGGCCAGAGTAGAGCTGTTGTATATGGCTTTACGCTACATTTTCACGGACCCCAGTATAAGAGTTGTGTCACAGGAGTAGTCATAGCATTGAGTGCTATCCAGACCCTGGGCTGTAGTAGAGTCCAGGTGAGGCTGCTGTAAATGAAAGCAACTTTTGGGGCTGCACTGTCTCCTTGTTAGCCAGAGTCTGGGCAATGAATACCAATCTTTGCCTCTTCCTCACAAACTTCAAGTTCTGCGCTGCGCTTCCTGTGAATTTGTCTTTGAGGTCTTGGTTATCTTGATTGCTTTTGTGAAACTGAGATGTTATGGTCTAAATATGGAAGTGGAAGCACAGTGCATTTGGTGTTTATGTAGGATCTAAAACCCTCTTAGTCAGATACGGATTAACTAGTTACTGGGAATTTTAAATGACTGTGGGTAAAAATCTGGTCCTGTTGAAGTCTGTGTTAAAATATTCATTGACTTTAATCCCAGTGTTTTAAACTCAAAATCTCTCAAACTATTTCTGTTAAAATGCTTGGTTTAGTATGTCTAAATCTGCATTTCTCAGCCTTTTCTGGATTGGCTACATCTTATTTAAAGTAACAAGAGATCTTACAACCCTCTTGGGTTTACTGAAGAGGAAAAAAAGATTCCATGGTAATAAGCCTTTATAGCAGGCATTGCCAAATTGCAGCTTGGGAGCAATGTGTGGCTCTTGAATGAAAAACTGTGGCTCCCAGAAGAATGTCAGCAAATCAATTTAGGAAAGCAGCCCCAGCCTAGGAGTTCAGGTGGGGGTTGTGCAGCATGGTCAGGGATGGCAGGGAGAAGTGCAGTATGGTTGGGATTTTAAAAAACTTGCCACTAGCTTGCAGTCTTCTACATCAAGCAGCAGCTAAGTTTTTACTGTATAGGCCTAATTTTCATGGGAACCTTAAGTAATTGTTAGAATCTAACTTTAGTAGGATCCATATTTACCCTCTTTTTATGATAAAATTTAAGTGTGCAATGAATTTTAAATTTAGTAATTGGAGTAGGTAAAAGTATATGGCTATATGCCTCAGTGTGGCTCTCAAAGGTTTAATAATCAACTTGTGTGGCTCTTGAGTTTCCTAAGTTTGGCCACCCCTGCTTTGTACATTTGTTTGTATCAGGGGTTCTCAAACTGTGGGTTGGGAGCTGCCCCACCCCCTGGGGGGTCACAAGCAACTTAGAGAGTAGGGTTGCACAAATAAATTTATCATTTTAGGGGGTTGGGATATCACAGAGTTTGAGAACTGCTGGTTTACATGAATGTGTTTTGAGAATCTGACAGAATACTTGACCTAGAAAGTTACTGGTAAGTGGGGGAGCAAGATTTTCTTTACTTTTAGATTATAGTAGGTTTGAGCACTTTGAGATCCATGTGGTTGTCTTTTATGACTCGCTGGGTGGAGGGGTTGGTTTTCTGACCCATCTGTTGGGAAACACTGTCTTTAAAGGATTTCTGTTTTGCCTTTCTGAGGAATCCCATATCGCTTGTACATCTTATTTTAGAGACTGGATCATCTTCTGAAACAAGAATGTCTTACTGAGGCCCTGGCTCTAGCTTGGTCTTTTTATGAAGGTAAAGCAAAGGCTGTAGTAGGTAAGTTAATTTTAAAGCACTGGGATAGCTTTAGTACATGCATGTAACAGCAGCATTATTTAAAAGGAATTTGTGATAACTGTTTCAATGAAGAGTGAAAAGCTTACATTGTTTGGATGTGATTATGGTTAAGCAAATATGTTGACATGGCTGGCTGGTTTTTATGGAGTTGTGCAGTGGCTTGGTGAAGTCTTTTTTTGTTGATTGCTTTAATGTAAAGCCTGCCCAAACTGGGTTATGGAGTAATTACTCCTGTCTGCCTTCATTCTGTTGGAAAAGAACATTTGTAAAGTATGTGGCTCTTATTATGGAGCTTGCAATAGAGAATTACTAAAAGCAGTTTTCAGACCTTGCTAGACAGTCTCCAGGGCTCCATGTGGGTGCTTCTGTGAATTAAAAAAGGTTGTCAGAGGCATCTAGTGGTTGAAAAGGCATGAAGAGGACAAGGTGGTGCTTCTCCCTTTGTGGAGCAAGGCTAAGAAGCCATTAGAGCCCCTGTGCTGGGGATTGCTGGTGTGGTTAAAGCACACAATTTCAATGCTTCACTGCAGTTTCACTCATTTAATAGCATTTGTTTTGAGGTTCTACGGAGTACTAAAGTAATACCCTCTCCTCAGGTGCAGTGTCTTTAGTTGGAGAAGCTTTTTATATGTACCTATGCCTGCTTTGCTGTTTCTTGCCAATCAACATAGATTTGTAGAGTTCACCCTACATTTTCTTTAAATAATAATTTTTTAATGGGTTTTAAAAAGTGGCTTTTCTGGTAGTCCCAGAGCACATTGTAATCTCAAATCAAATATCTTTTCCTGTATTTTATGTATCTTTGTAAAGCTTGAATAAATGAAAATAATTTTATTTTTCTGCACATCAGTTTTCAACATACAAGGGAATTGCATGTAGTTTTTTGTTTTTTGTTTTTTTTTTTTTATTGGGGATGTGTATTTTGTATTTGCATTGCAGTAAATTAGCTCCTTTCATGCAAAGGTCTCAGAGCACCTTACAGATGCAGTAACAAATCCAATATAAAACATTATAAATGTGCAGGTAATGACTTAAATTATCTAAATAGGGTAGCCTTTAGAACAGAACCCTTTCAGAATCTTTTTCCTAAGAAAATACAGAAAATTATTTTTGCATAAAGAGTAGGTTTTGTTTAATATGAAGGTTCCTTCTGTATGAGGTACACTAGGGATATCTGGACAGCCACAGCTAAAGAATAACAGCAGTTAAATCTTCTGCCAGTCTGAGTTGTGAGAGCTGAAATGAATCCTAGCTTCCATTTTCAAATGGATTGTAAAAAGGAACCTTTGTTTTTTGTTTTTCTTCGTATTCTTTACAGGGTTATCTGGGGATGCCAATAAGCGAAAGGCTGTCATCGCAGACAGAGTGAGTTCCAAATCCCAACGTCATGTGTACTCTCGTACCACTCTAATTTAATCCACAACTGTTTTTGAAAGAATGACTTGTGTCCTTCAAAAATCTGCTGGGATGGGGGTTGCTTTTTGCTTAGCCTGACTGCCAGTAGATGTCTCAAATGTTCTTGTATTTCCAAAATTATCACTGCTGGTTGACAGTGCCTGGTTGCTCCTGTCAGACTTGTTTTTTGGAGGTAATACACTATGAAATAATAGTTAAATGCAGTGAAGTCCAATTCATAGGTAACTAAATATTCATTTTGTCCTCTGATTCGTGAACATTCCTTTGTTCACAGATTTGAGGTTTT